>APFE030930569.1:0-12676 GCA_000404065.3 Pinus taeda
CCATGTGTGTGTTTAACATGGTATCAAAGCAGGCGATCTCCTGCCCTGCTCACATTTGAGCCACTGTTTTTTGTGGACATTCTCTATGTGCTTGTTTCCAGACCTTGGTGTTATTGAGACTCTTAGAAATCTACACCTATCAGAACACAGGACCTAAATTTGGGTCTTTGCGTTGCTAAATCTTGATATATACGTCGGCTATTGTTAGATCTCATCATTGGCTGAGTTGGGCGACACAAAGGATGTGTTTTAAGAGCAGAGGATGAGCTTGATGATGATGAATATGAAGGAGTAGGTTTACCACACTTTCGGATTTGCTTGGTGCTGCTAAATTTGCCATCTATGGCAGTGTGAAACGAGGTGACTATGCATGGCTATGGGATACTTCCACTCAAACACATCAAGCACAGTAGGTATTTCTGCAAATGGCTTGCAACTTTTCTTGTGGAAGTCCTGGAACGTTCATGATTTCTAGAATCCTCTTTGAAGCTGTGTAGGATTTGATCAAACAACCATGGAATTCATAAATTTGAATAAAATACATTTAACATTTATTGCATCTTGTTTCGTCTTTTGATTCTTGGTCAGAAATGGGAGATTCCACCCACAAATTCTTGTTTAGAATTTTTCTTACTTCAGCAAAATAATATCTGTCAATTAAACATTGCAGTAAAGAAATTACTGATGCAACTCCGCTATCCACTATACCACTATACCGTAATACATCCTCTAGTGGTTATTACACCGCCTCCTCGTCACTCTAGTTTTACAGTCTATCAACAATGGTATCATTGCAGTTACGGTATCATAACACCAGTCGTAACTCCATATGTTGTTGATACCACTAGTCATTAAACCACTATCTAGAACACTTCCACACCATTGCAGCGTTACATATTCCACCATGGAGTTGGCGCCATTTTCTCCTATGCTTGACTCTGAACGAGGAAAAATTGAGGCAAAGGAATAACTGCTTGGGACAGAAAACAAGACAGAGAAATTTGTGTGTTATTTTTAGATGAGAATTTCCCTTTATTCACAAACATTTATCTATATTTCCCAACGTCTGTTAGTTGCTCCGAGTGTGTTAGACTAAATTTCTTGGTAAAATGAAAGATAGAACTTGCTGATGTATAGGTCTAAAGATAAAATCTTCTAGCTTTGAGGATGAAAATGTGCTTCCTTGAAGCACACTTTCAGGTGGTGGAGGAAAAGGGATATGCTTTAGCTCTTTGCACTCTTCAATGAAGGGATCTCCTACATCGAGGTTATCCACTGTCATAGACATGTGATATGGTAGTTCATTTGAATTAAAAAGGAGCATCTTTGTCACTGAATCTATATTTTATGGCATTTATCATTAGAGAGATACTCATGGCTTGTTTTTGAAGAAAAAAAAAATGAAAAAGTTCCAGAGTTCCATCATTAGATTCCCGACTAAGTCCACCATTCAACGACAAAGTTACGAAAGGAAAGTTAGCGTGAACTCCTCCAAATTTATCACCAAAAACTGCATGAAAATCTTCTACATCAGAGGACGTTGAAGGATATCTTGAACTAGATTCACACGCTTTGTGCCTAAAATAGCATCAACTTAAGTATCGATTCTGCTGAAAAAACCCTTGAGGCGCTGGTACTCAGCTATAACCTTGTGTGAAATAGTGTCGAAAATTTGATCTGTGGTGTCTTGCAGGACAAATAAGGCCTTGCACAGTTGACAATATTTAGGAGGAGGAGCTGATGCCACCGCTAAGTAGTAGGACCCATGAGGATTCCTCCTCCCAACTTCAAATACGCGAAGCATTTTAACAAATTGCTATGTCAACTTATGCCTATTGGATGATTTGTTTGTGGATGTCGACTCCAAACAAATCGAGCGCATAAGATTTTCATCATAACTAGACATGAAAGCATACAAAATTGGTACATTGGTATGCAAATCAAGTGGATAGAGATACCGTCCGATACATGCCCATTGTAGAATTATGGCTTGGGTTTAAGCATACAAGAAAGGTTGACCTGCTATCTCTGTCGATGATAAAGAAAATGAATATTGAAGCATACATTAAAGGCTGACGAGTTGAAGCTTGAAGTTGTCCCATTTGATTTAGAAGAAATAGGTTGTGATTTGCTTATTCAAACAACACCCAACTATCTGCTTGGGCCCCATGGAATTTTTGCACCATTGAAGTTGTTGGATCTTTAGCTTTAATATTGAGATCGTGATTGTTAGACATAAAATGCTCATTGAAATTTGAACAAATTGAAGAGAAAACAGAACCCGGGTAGATGATAGTGACGTGGATGGTGTAGTTTATTCACATGAGAGCTTGGATGTACTTTTAAAATTTGTTGAATATTATCAGCAACCAAAAAGCCGTACAACTTCAAGGATTTCCCTATTATAGTTAGGCACATTTAGTTTTGAAAAATATTGCATGTGTGGTCATTTATTGACTTGATTTGTTTGAATAATGACAAAAATTCATGGATTATTGGAGTTATTAAGAACTCTAATCGTGCCCACCAATGAAAACACAATCGAATCAACAAAACCACTCTTGTTGATATTCAAACTTGTCTGCAACATACACAGGAAAAGGTAGAATTTTTGGAACTTGAATCTCAGCTTCAACAAGAATAATTACAACAATGGAGTCAACATTCTGAACCTGTTTCTATTTAGAACATTGAAATAGACTCCCATAAGAAACAAATTGATTCAGATCTAGTACCCAATGAAGCATCACAATTACATGTAGATGCAAAAATTCAATCTGCACTTCCCAAGCCCATCATCAGACCTTGGGAAGAGCTTGTCCATAACAAGCACATAACAGGTCTTGGATATGATAAGGAGTTTTCCTTTCATATTCCAGATTACACAAAGCCCATTCAGTTTAAGAGTGTCACATTTATTCATGATAGTTCACCTTAAGCTATTCCAGATTCTACTCCTCTTCCACAGCAACAACAAAAGACTGTGAAATGCCAACACTGTGACCGAGTTGGCCACATGATAGATCATTGTTTTGATCTTCATCCATGTGAGCACTGTCATAAAACCACCCATTATTCACACAAATGCTTCAAAAACAAGCCTATTGCAAGAACAAAGATTCATCTTGGATGGATTGCTTCTTGGAAATGGGAATCAACAACCAAGAAAATATTTCAGTCATATGTTTGAACTTGTTCTAGAGTATTGAATAATATTGTAGTTGAGTTTTCTCCATCATCTCACCTCGTATTTGACAGGGGGGGAAATGATGGTCATCTACAAGCTTCAAAGCCACATCAAGCGAGCTGAGCCACAACCTGCCATACCATATTCAGAGTTGTTGCCAGAGACAAAGATGCCCCTGAGCATGCCTTCAGTCGGTGATACCTCTTCAAAGAATTGGGGACACTTCCTCTAGCAGAAGACTTCAACTTCTTGCCAGTTTCAGAAGAGTTCTATGAATTTCATTAAGCATTCCAGAGTTGTTGGTCATCCTTAAATCATCACAGGTTGAGACCTCCCTTTTTAGGTTGAAGTGTAGGGTGAGACCTCCCTTTCATGGTTGAAAGTTCCCCTCTTCAAAACATTAGGAGCACTTCCTCTAGCAGAATACCTGAGCTTCATGCTAGACTTGGAAGAGTTTTGGGAACTGCACTAAGCGTTCTAGTGTTGGTGGTCATCCTTAAACCACCGCCCTTTATACCAACATTTCAGAGAGCACATTCAACCTAGTGTTGCCATGCATTTTTGCACATTTTGTATTACATCTCTCTTCTTGGACTCATACATAACCCTTCGGATTAAGTGGGGCAATGTTGGACACCTAATCCTCTATGGGTTGGTGTAGAATGTGAACAACCATGAGAGTCCAAGAGACCTTGGGATGCAAAACCCAATGGTCACACGAATGTACTATAAATGTATATCATTGTCAATAATAAATGTAATCTCATGTTTATCCTTCCTATTTTGTCTCTGCCATGTGTGTGTTTAACAAAGACCGCAGGTCTATTACAACCTTTATCCATTCCAAGTCAACGTTGGGAGGAGGTTTCAATGGATTTTATTGCAGGTTTACCCAAGTCCGAATGGCGGTAGTTGATAAACTTACCAAGTATGCACACTTTTGTGCATTATATCACCCATTTAAAGCCAGTACATTTGCTACTGCATTTATGGAAACAATTCAAAAGCTACATGGAAACACAAAGATTATTGTAAGTGACCGAGATCCTATTTTCACTGGAAATTTTTGGACAAAATTATTTTCTTGTTTGGGTACTCAGTTAGATCATAGCTCATCTTATCATCCTCAATCTGATGGGAAAACTGAGATAGTGAACAAATGTTTGGAAGGATATCTCTGTTGTTTTGTATATGATAAACAGACAAAATGGGTCAAATGGTTGCCTCTCACTAAATGGTGGTATAACACTTCCTTCCATACTGTAGCAAAAATGACCCCATTTATGGCACTTTATGGATATCATCCACCATCCATCACATCATATTTAAGAGAAAATTCTAAGGTTCAAGAAGTGGAAGATCACATCGAGCATAAAAAAAAATTTCTCCAACTCTTAAAGGATAACCTCACTTTGGCACAAAATAGAATGAAACAATAAGAAAATCAACATCGTAGCGAAAGAAGTTTTGATGTAGGTGACTAGGTATTTCTACGGCTACAACCTTACAAACAAATTTCCCTCAAGCAAGCTAAGAAGGATAATAAATTATCACCAAAGTATTATGGTCCGTACAAGGTGTTGCAAAAGATTGGTACTATGGCATACAAATTGGAACTTCCTGCATGTTCCCTAGTGCACCTAGTTTTCCATGTTTCATGCTTAAAGAATGTTATAGATGACAAGCTCCTAGTTCAAACAATATTGCCAGAGCTTGACGAGGAAGGAAAAATCATATTGGAACTTGAAGCAATCATAGAAACAAGAACTCGAAAGCTATGAAATCTCTTAATTTCAGAGTATCTCATCAAGTGGAAGAACTTACCCACTGAAAATTCTACATGGGAGGATGAGAATTTTATATAGAAGCAGCCATAACTGCTCAAATGTTGAGGACAACAATTTTTTGAAGGAGAGGGGCATGTTAGGTCCCTATACTACTAGTGTTCCCTTATTATTATTGTCATTCTACCCCTTATTATTATTGTTGTTCCCATGTAGTCCCCATATTGTTATTATTGTGCCCCATAGAAGTCCACTATTGTTATTATTGTTCCCTTACATTATTACTGTTATGTCGACTTTGATTATATTGTGACCCCTTAGACTCCTATATATAGAAAGGAGGTTTTTTCATTTGTATCATCCAAGAATTGTTCATTTGTGTAATGTAAAGGAGGTTTCCCCCTCGAAGAGGCTACGTTTTAAGTCGTTGATCTATCTCTTTCTTCTATTTTGTGAGCTGGTTGCATAACAACTAAAATAGGAGAAAGAAGTATCTAGATTACCTTAGGAGATTGAGATCAAGGAGAATGAAGAAGACAGGATGAGGAGACAAAAAAAAAAGAGAAATGCAGAAGAAAGAAGAAAATAGGAAGAAGAAGAGAAGAGACATCAATAGGGAGCTAATTCCATAGCTAAAGATGAAGCTCTCAAGGCCTAGAAAAGAGCACAAGAATATGATGTCAACTAGAGCATAGCTTCATTGGTAATTGACATAATTCCACTAGCAATCACTATCATTATAGGTAGTCACCTACTAGTTATGGAGATGTGAATCACACAAACCAAGAAGAAGAAAGTGGTTAACTTGGGAAAATCTAGATATGATCACACTTTGAATAAGATAATGGAACACAATGAATAGACCCTATCAAACCCTCATCTACCTCTAGTGTTAATCACCCCAAAAAATATCCACTTAGGATAAACACTAGAAAATATCCACTTGTTATTGCCTAAGTAGGCACACCATTTTCTCAATCCATCAAGAGAACTGTGAAGGACCTACTCGAATAACTGGAAAAAAAAGATGACCACATAGAAAAACTATACCAATAGGTTAAGTTATTAAATATTTACAATAGAACACTAAAATAGGATGGAACTAACATAGAAGAATACGAGTATTGTTCTTTCAAAATGCATGATTCTTACAAGGCCATTGTCAAACAAGTTTACCAATGTCTCCAATAGCTCCAGAGGATCTCCACCAAGCTAGTGTCACTTTGGGAATTGGCTAAGAAAAGATATAACTGCAAGGGTTACAAAATGCTATGAACCAATTGGAAAAATGGCCCAAGGAATATCCACAGACTCCATCAGAGGTCCCTAGGATCAATGAAGAAGAACTAACATATGAATTCATTGCCGTCAATAGGGCCTTGAAGATCCAAAATACTATGGGAAATGACATTTCTATACCTATAAATCAATACCAATAGAATTATTCCTTAGCTAAAAGGTTAATCAAGATGAATAGGTTGCCAAATATTGGAGTTTAGGGAGAATATAGTCTAGATGAAGAGGTGGAAAAAGAACTGAAAGAGATGTTGAATGCTAGAGATTTTTCTTTTAGTGTCTTTACTAATAAAGTTAGAAAATAAAATCTTAGGTAACACATTGTGGAACCCTCCAAGTAGAAAACAGTTCCAAATTCCTTCATGGTCTTGTTGAAGAAGGATGTACAAGCCATATCCAAATGCACGTCAAAGTATCATTCCCTAATGGAATGAATTTTGATCGATAGGATTAAAATGATTTTTTCCTATTACAAGATATAGGTAGGCTATCTTCAAGGAGTTAGGGGTCTAAGTGGAAGATCCAATCATGTTTTAGTAGCTGTCATTTTAGTTTCTAGAACTTTACAAGTTATTTTTCTTCATTAATTTAAAATCAATGAGAATATGAATATATTGTAACTTCTCAAAGGAAGCATATCAATTCCTAGAGGAAGTTATTGATGTAGCCTATAAATGCTGTAAAACTCCTAGTGATAAGGATTTTCGTAGATTTTGAAAGATAGGATCTAGGAAGTTGGCGCATTTTGTATATATTGATAAATAATATTAAGAATCTTGAGAAGACGACCACCAAAATTGTGACTTAGCATACAATGTGATATTTCTTCAGGCTAATCTCAAGTAGTTTCATTTATATGTGCATTCCGTAAGATTTATTCCTATTGACTAACATACTTTTGTGTGAACTAGAAAGTGCTTTCTCACATTGTTACTACTTCTTTACTATTACTTTATTGAATGAGTACTTATTAGAAAAAATACTGATTATTATTTATTTTTTCTAGTAATTTAAATATTACATTGCCAAGAAATCAACTAACTGCTTTCTTGATTCAACTATCATCATGTTTAGCATCTCTTCAAATCATAATCTATGTTTCGATATTTAGTTAGTTTATAGTAAATTTTTTTCCTGCAAATAGGTAGTTGTAGTTAAGTTTTCACATTTGCTGTTGTGATGATCCTTCAATATCTCACAATATCCAAAATCAACCATGGCTACTAGGCCAAAATTTGAATAAGCCTCTTATCTCAAATGATGTGAAGTCTAAGTGGGAACTCATACTAGAGAGAACCCTTGAGAGTGTTATTGCATCATTTATCCTTGTCAACAATACCAAAGGAGGAAGAACCAAAGACACTAAGTTTGAGTTGAAGGATGAAGAATTTTAATTAGTAGAAGAACATGAAGAAGAAGAAGAATCCCATGCTCCTACATTGAGGTGATCATTTAGAAAATAAGAAAACTAGTAAGGTATACTCCACCTAATTTTTTTCTAGTTTTTCTTTATCTATTACTGATGATGATCCCAAAAACGTTAGGGAGATAATGGATTCAGAGGATGTAAACTCTAGAAGGAAACCATGGTTGAAGAAATGACATCTTTAGATAAGAATGAGGCTTGTGATCTAGTTAAGTTCCCATTATACTCAAAGAAATGACGTTGGTGGAAAAAGGTGTTTAAAATGAAGTTGAATATAAAAGGTAAAGAGGATAAGTATAAAGCTCAAATAGTCTCAAAGGGATATTCCGAGGTAGAGGGGATTTATTTTATTGAGATTGTTTCTCCTGCTGCTAAATTAACTTCTATAAATTTCTTTTGTTTGTTGCCACTACTTTTGATCCTGAAGTAAAGTGGATGGATGTAAGGACAACTTCCTACATGTGGATCTTGAAGAAGAAATTTACTTGAAACAACCTAAAGGTTTTGCAATGAAAACAAAGAAAGAGCTAGATTGCAAGCTAAAAAAGCCCCTATATGGGTTAAAATAGTCTCCAAGGATGTGGTATCAAAAGTTTGATACTTATATATTGGTACTCAGTTTCACAACTAACAAAGTTGATCATTGTGTTGATTTCAAATTAGTTGGTGATCATTTTATTTATTTTGTCTTTTATGTGGATGATATGTTGTTGATTGAAAACAACAAGGAAATGATCAATGATGTCAAATTCTAGTTTCCCTCTAAATTGGAAATGAAATATATTGGTGGTGCATATTTTTTTTTGGGCATGGAAATTAAGAGATACTAGGAACAAAGTTACCAACTTAATGAGAACTTTATCGAGTTGTTTTTAGAGATTGCATCAAATCATGATTTTCAGGATTAAAATTTCAACTATTTTCAACCATGGCATTAAAAAGAAAATATTATGGTTACGAAAGACAAGAAAAACCAAGCTAAAATGCAAAAGTGGTTATGCAACATCACCTCTTTTTTAGGGTTAAATTTCAATAATTTTTCCATCATGGCATTAATGACCAAATATCATGACTACAAAAGACATGAAAAAAGACATTGCAATGCAAAAGTGGTGATGCAACATCACCCCATGTTTTTAGGGTTAAAATTCAAACATTTTTCAAGCATGGAATTAAAGACAAAATATCATGACTACAAAAGAACCTTAAAAATCAACAAATAAAGTTTGTCTACCTTTTTTCTTGTTAAATACCTATTTTTTAAATGTTTTTCAAAATTGCTAAAATTTTATTTTAATTTATTTTTAAGGTTGAAATTACCAATTAATTGATATATTGGCATTGGGCATTGATATTATAAAAAATAAAAACCATAAGTCGAATAAATCTAAAATGCATTACATAATTTTTGTTTAACTATTAATATATTTTTTAATAATTTACATAAAATTAGAGAAAAAAGTGTTAAATAATAAAATAAATAAAATAAATCACCTTTTAATTCTTAAAAAAAAATCTGAAAAAAAGACAATTTTTCCATTTTTTTAATATGGAAAATAATTTGAAAAAAAAATGAAAAAAACACATTAAAAATGCAAAAGAAAAAAAAAAAAAATCTACCTTAAAAAATCCAAAATATACAAAAAGGAAAACTTTTCAAAATTTAAAATTAATAACAAAAAGTATTAAAAATAAAATAAAATCTAAAACCATAAACACTAAAAAAAAAATACCATAATATAAAATGAAATGAAATAAAAAACATAAAAAAAAAACTAAACAAAATTAATATATTTTATAAATCCCAAAAACTAAAACTAAACTAAAATTAATTAAAAAATATAAAATAATAAATAATTAAATAAATTTAATAATAAAAAAGAAAAAAGAAAACCAAAACCAAAAGGACGTGGGAGGTTGATGCTTGATATTGCTCCTCCGTCCACATGGCTAGCATACTGCCATCGCACCACCCGTGCCCGGGTTGTGCAACATCTACATATTGGTTGGGTGGGTGGAGGGGCAATGCTGGGTATCACCCTTCCCGTTCCTTTTTGGTTTTAATTTTTTTTCTTGTTTTTTTTGTGTTTGTTATTATAGGTTTTTTATTTTTAAAATTAATGTGTGTGTTTTTATTTTTATTTTTATGTTTTTGTGTTCTATATATAATTTATTTATTTTTAACTTTTTTATTACTATTATTATTTTTGTGAATTAAGTTTGCATTATCTCAAAATTCAATAAACATCATTAAAAATATCACAGTTCATATAGCACTCGGTCTCAATCTGCCTTGAAGGAAACCATATCTATTGATAGTTGGTTGAAGTTTAAGTATAAAAAAGTAAAACATTTGATGCTGAAAACTACTAAAACTACTATGTACTAAACCACATAAAGAGGAAAGGCAACAACTAGAAGGCATATCAAGATATCAAGATATCAAGAGTCTAAAGAGGTGACTAGAGCTAGGACTTGAGTGCTTGGCCCAATAGTAGGAGGATTTATTTCACACTCAAGATGACTTCCAAGGTGAGTCAGTCAGACATCCAAACTAGCTAGACAGAGGCATCGATATCACTACACCCATTTGATTTCATTCAAGGAAGAGATGGTATCATTGTGGTCTTCATGCTTATCCTTTAAGACCATATCCAAAAGAGTTTTCATCTACTAATGGACGATGGAGTTCAGGTACTTGCTCCATCTTCCCTTGGTATGTCTAGGGTTAGGAACCCCATTGGCTACCTTCTCTAGGATTTCAAAATCAGAATAATCTTTTGTAGAATCACATACTATTGGGGAAAATCTGAATTCTCTCTCTACAAAAGAAAACCATAGGATTTTGAAATCTAACAAAATAAGCTAGATGGTTATTGGTGGTGAGGGCTTCAAGTTAGCAAATTTCTTCATAGACTCCATTGGCGGGAGAGGTGTGGGGGGGGGGGCGGTTTGGGGAGCGCTGGTTGGCAAAGTGGAAGATTGTTACAGCTTCCTCGGCATGGGCTTAGGCACGCGGGCTACCCTGGGGGCCTCTGGCCCCAGCTTCTCGATGGCTACACATTTGTTGTTGAGGCATAGTACACCAAGTTGAAAATAATATTAACCAAGAAATAAATCTATAACACAACAACCTTGAACTGAGAGGAATGAGGTTGGGAAAGCCAAACAAAAGGAAACACCAAAGGATTTTAGGAATTCTTTGTGGCCCAAGCGAACAAATAGAGAAGGACTAACAAAAAAAAAAGCAAATGAAAAACTCCTCACAGGATCACATGATCACCATGAGACATTGTAATGCAAGCTACAATCGCTCGCACTATAACTTAAGATATAACCATCAAGCTTAGACCATAGAGAAGCAAAAATACAAAAGAAAATAACTGATCCAAAAAAGTAAGACAATATATTGATATATCTAACCCATTGAATGTAGACTGATGAATTTGTGTGCTATGAAGATAGGATAACACTCCCAACTCCTTGATCCGGATTTAAACAGGAACGCAATAAAATACAGAGATAACCATATACACAAAGATGCAGCGGAAATAATACTTCATTTCATTAATGGAAAATACTGAAATATGCTTCCAACCGGAGATAGAAATAAACTAGCTAGGGTAATGCTAGCTTATCTCTGAGAAGAATGTGTGGCTACATGCCTCTGAACTGTGTTACAATGAGGCTCGAAGGCCTATTTATTGTTGAGAAACAATGGAAAAACCCTTCACATTCCAAAACCTAACCCTGGAAGATGAAACGCCAAATTGTGGGCCCCGTTTTTGGGTAAGTTGGTACATCAACTTCCCGGGGTCGCGAATTGGTCGTCTTATCTCCGTTTGACGCGCATGATAGCCCGTTGGAAAGATCTCTCCGAGGACTACGACGGAAAAGACGATTTTTAGTCATGAAAAATCGCTGGCGGTAGATTTCCCAAAAAACGTCGTTTAGGGCCTCAAAATGGCTCCGGAAGTTTAGGACCCGAAAAACTGCTAAAAATAGTAAATTGTGCTATAATTAAGGAAACTGAAAAAAACTGCACAAAGCACTAGAGGGGATCCAAGTCGAATTAGCGGGTGGCCACCAATATCCACCTGGATCAGTGCCATGTTTAAGGGAATGACTACTGCCAAACCACACTTTCTAATACTGAATGCAGTTGTGTTATCTACTTTCCCCCACTAATTAGTTTAGTGAGTCCAAACAGGTAAACTCGTCGATCTTTTCATATTTTAAGAGTCTGAAAAGGACCGCCAAAGGAGCGACTCTATGCCTTATCTAATTAGTTTAATGAGTCCAGACAAGCAAACTCGTCGATCTTTTCATGTTTTGAGAGTCTGAAAAGGATCATAAAAAGAGCAAATCTATATCTTGTCTGTTTAATTTAATGAGTCCAAACAAGACAACTCGGTGGTCTTTTCATATTTAGAGAGTCTGAAAATATCGTAAATAATGACTCCATGGTGGTCCCTTTTTCATAGTTGTTAACGGGGTGTGACAAAAGGTTAATAGTATACCTGGATCGGTTACTTTTCCATGAGTTAATCTATTGAATCTAGATAAAGAGAAACCTATGTTCAATAGATGTTGACCTCATTTTGTTACGAGTACGAGGAGATGGACTAAACTCGTTTTTCGTTGTGAATTTTTAATGAGTCACACAACGGAAAACTCAAATACCTTCATCAAATTTTAACGAGTCAAATGAAGAAAAATCAAGGTATCTTTTCCAATTTATTGAGCAAAGAAAAAGAGGTAAAAAAACTGCTCATTCCTTCTTCATAGATTTAACGAGCCCGATGAAGGGGAAAAACTCCGGGATTTTTTGATTTAAGAGCGAGAAATGGTCCCAAAAAAGCAAGTGCTCTTGTTGCTGCTTGTTATCACTCAGGTTGTCCCTAGGCTCCTAATAGGGATACGGCCGAGGTAACCACAAACCAATCTTCTGATTGTAGGTTCTAGCCCACCTGCAATCGGAGA
>APFE030930576.1:0-10611 GCA_000404065.3 Pinus taeda
CTTCAACATGGTATCAGAGCAAAGGAGACACATCAAGGAAAGGGCATCTCAAGAACACTAATCAAGGAAGGGCATCTACAAAAGTTGAAGCATCTAGCCAAGAATTCTCAATCACTTCAAGGACAAGAAGATCTACCACCTATCATTCATCAAGGAAGACTACAAAGCAAAAAGAAGAACCTTACATAAAGGTGTTGAAGAATCTAGGGCAAATGTGTGTAGTGTGATTCTTCATTACTTGATAACAATTTGTGGAGTATTTTTACTTTTTCTTGTTAGCTTATTCTTCTTCTTATTATTATTAGTGCATGTGTGTGTACTTCATCAAATTGCTACCAAAACATAAGAACAAGAACACAAGATGTTGGTTTTCTGCCAGGGCCAAAACCTCTCTTCTCTTGAGAGGAAAACCCTTTAGTGAATTTCTCTTATTGAAGTTGTTATTGATCAATGCCAAACCCTAGACCCTTGACTAGAAGATCCTCCAAACACAAGTCAAGTCCTTTCAAGATCACTTCCTCTTGCAACACTTTGTCCTCTTCTTTCCAACACTTTGTCTTCCTCCCTTCGGCACTTCTTCTAACCACTATAGAGACCTTAGATTGTGTATTCTAGGATGAACCTTGACCTTTTCTTCCTTCGCTTGAGATGGAGTCTTTCTACATTAGGATGATGACCTTATAGCCTCCCAACCAAGACTTCTTTTCTCTTGACAACTATTGCATACTTAGGGCAGCATCAATGCAGCCCTAATTCTTCGCACGTGTGGAGGATTTTCTTCACAAAACTATGTTAGATTTATCTTCCACCATTTGCTTGCATACCCTCCTTCCAGGCTTGAGAGAGAGGCCTTGTAGGCCTAGTTTGCACCCTAAACAATGAGATATGGTGAACTGTAATTTTCTGTTGTCATAACCACAAGGACTGCTCTCCTTTCCTCACACGTCAGACTGTTTCCCCTACCTTCGTTGTTCTTCCTCCTTACTTCGCTGCCCTTCTAGACCCTTTACTTCATCTTCCTTCGTTCCTCTTTTGCCTCCTTTCCTTTGCATATTTCAGAGCTAATTGAATGCATTATAGAGGAGTGGACAACCTCTATATATAGAGGATTGTCCCTCCATTTAAGCTGACTAGAAGGCCGACTTGTCACCTGTTTGCAGGCCGACATGAAGAGTATACTTCGGATGGTTTCTTTGGTGGTATTGCATGCTTGAAGGAGCTTCTTGATGGTGCCTTAGCATAGGAGGAGACTTGACTTTGCTTGGAGGTGTCTTCTTTGACTTTTATACATGAATATACATAATGTAACATACCCTTAAGGTCTTCAACATAATTCTTTTGACTATTTGACTCACCTATAGCACTTTGACATGTGCTAGACCTACTTCAATGAGAAAGAAACTTATTCACATATATTATAAAAATAATATTTCTTTTCTTGAATAAATAAAAATATCAAAAGTACATTTATGAAGACCGAACCTAATTACATTTCCTTCAACAAAAGGCACCTACAAGAAGAGCAAATCAAAGCAAGACTTACATCTCAAAATCTATCAAGTATATGTCCCCCCCTTTTGAATATACATCCATGTCTTTTTGCAAGGAAAACAATAAACTGATAGGTACCAATAACTTTCTTGCATGGAAGAAGAGGACTGATTTACATCTCAAGGAGAATGAACTCCAAGAACACATCAAAGGGAATGTTACTATTCCTGCTAAGGAACAACTCAAGCCTTAGCCAAGTATAATAAGGATGAAACAAGAGCTCAAAGGATTCTAATAGAATCCATCAAGGACTCTCTCATTCCTTATGTCTCCAAACTTGAAACATCAAAAGAAATATATGATAAACTAGTAGAGTTATTCTCGGTTTGGAAAAGTGATATTTCTACGAAATGAATTGTACAAGATGAAGATATCAAAGGAAGGAATAGTTCCCTACTTCATAAAGATCTCTGAGATGAGGGATCAACTTCAAGAGCTAAGGGAAGTCATGTCTGACAGAGAAATGACAACTGTAGTACTCAATGCTCTACCTGAGGATTGGGGCAACTTCACATCAAGCATATATGCCAAGAAGGAATCTGCCCCACTCAATGTGGTCTCTATGCAAGGTAGAGGAAACAAGACTTAAAGCAAAGGAAGATGTGGGATCAAAGAAGCAAGCATTTGCTACCATGGCCAAGAAAAAGGGAAAATTTGGCAAATTTGGTCCACGAAGAACAAACAACAAAGGTATGTCCAAAGTCCAATGCTTTGGATGCCAAGAATATGGGCACTACAAAAGGAATTTGTCCTAAACTAAAAGAAGGACAACAACAACAACAAAAGAAAAAGGGAAGAAGCTCACATGACTCAAGAGGTGAAAGAAGAAGAAAAGAAACAAAAGAAAAAAAATCCTCTGGATCTTTACTATGACTAAGTCTACTTCTTTACTTGAAGTCTTCTTTCAAAGTTTTGAGTAGTATAGGAGCATGTAGGAATAGAATAAAATTGCATGGCTAGAAACATCTTCTAGGATCTAGAAGCATGATGTACATGGAGTTCAAAATACTCATGTAGAAGGAGCATTTATAATAAAACAAAATGCATGGTTAGAAATATCTTCTAGAATATACGAGCATGGTAGATATAGCTCAAGATATTCATGTAGAAGGAGCATACCTAGTATAGGAACTCATCCACAATGAAAGAAAATTGATCATGATTAAGAATCTAAGAAGACCTCCATCATCAAAAGGAAAGAAACATTTGGAGGGTAAGGGTCTTCAAGATCCTATGATGGAATCTTCAAAAGAAGATTCATAAACAAAAGCAGATGTCTCATTGGGAATTCCATTAATGGGATTCAAGAAAAGGATGATACGAAGGCAATCTAAGATGAAGCAAGAAGGGCCACACCAAGGACAACCAAACGAAGCTAAGATGATCAAAGGAGAATCAAGATGAGGTATGTATGCATCAAAGTTTAGTCATGTTATCATATGTATATTATTAACTCATGGAAATGGTTCTATGATATGATCAAGTAGGAAAGAATCTTTTTAACCAATGACATGCTCGAAGGCATGTACTACAATGCAATTAAGGTCAACAAAAAGGAATACTCGCATAAGGAGTATAAGATTGCTAACTAAGAAGCAAGTGAAGAAGAAATGTTGACTAGGCCTAGAACCAAGCAATGAAGAAGTGCTCCCACAAGCAGCATAAGGTGGTTGACCAATCTATCCATGAAGAAGCAAATGAAGAATGAGATCAAGCATGAGAAGAACACCATGATCACAAAGAATCTCTCTATTTGAGAAAGATACTTTTGAGACATCTCCCAAAAGAAGGCATGACAACTCTAACAAAGGAAGAAAAGAAAAAATCAAAGGACCCTTAACACCTATGAAGGCCTTGGAGATATGAAAAGTGCAAATAACTGATTCTACTCTATGAAGATGTCATGACGAAGAAGCCATCCAGCGAAAGCACCATTTAATGTTGAAGCAATATCAAGATGAAGTCATGAAGGGCTCCTAGATAAGGCATGGAAACAAGCAAGTACAAAGAAGCATCCATGTGAAGAGTAGTCTGATGCATAGACAAGATGACAAGTAATAACAAGATGACAAAAGAACCTGATATATGACAAAAAGGCCACTTTCCACAAAGGAAGCAATGACATGACTAACCAGGAAGGAAAATGGTCGATGGATGGTGCCCTACCAAGAAAAAGTTCGAACAAAGACTTCCACACAATCAAAGGAAGGAAGGAGATCAAGCAAGCTGGAGGACCATGAAAAAGAAGTTGTTGATGAATGGACAATCCCCAAGCTAAGAGGGAGTTAAACAAGTTACCCTGTAACAACCCATTTACATATCGGGCTAAGTTAAAAGATATAAAATATAAGTTAAAAGGTACAAATTAAATATAAGTTAAAGGATATAAATCAGTATAAGTTAAATGCTATAAGTTAACAGATATAAATTAGTCTAAATTAAATGATATAAATTAGTCTAAATTAAATGTTATAAATTAGTCTAAATTAAATGTTATAAATTAAATAGTATGAATTAATATAAAGTGACACTTTACTATGTATAAAGTTTAAAGTTAACATCATAAATGGAAGTATATATATGTTAAAGCATAAACTTAACATAAGCTATATATTAAAAAACATACGGCGTACCCTTTTATGAGATCATTACTATTCATAAATGAAACCTCTACCAGTCGACAGCAACCACGGCTCTGCAAAATATCTAAGGAGATGCATGTGGGAGGTGTCGAGCGCAGCGGAAGCGGTGGGCGAAGGCAGGGAGGTGGCCACCGCACTCCCCGGTATAAAACCACTGAGAGGGCAGAAGAGAAGGGGGTGAAGAGAAGGAGAAAACGGAGAGAACAGAGGGAGACCGAAACAAACAGGAAAGGAAGTAGCTTAAATTGATCTGAGGTTCTGGGCACGGGGGCAGTAAGCGAAGCTTACTGAATTGGCTGGGAGGAATTGGTTTCCCAGTAATCGATTCAATTTCAGAAAACGAGAGCAGACAACAATTTACGAGTGGGCAGTTCAGGTAAGTTTCGTTGTTTTAAGATTATGTATTTTTAGTTATTGAATCATGAAATTTCTGTTTTCAGTCATTACATATGGTATCAGAGGGCTTGTTCAAACCCTCCGACTGATAGACCTACGCTCGCTTGAATTCTGTCTGGTTGAGTCTGTATCGCTAATTGCTGATACCCTGCTGCTACTTTAGGGGAAGTTTCATATTTCTGCATTCATAGTTATCACCTCTCTGTGGTGGACCGCCTGAAGTGCCATCCCCACAACCAACCCAACAATTCCGACAAACATCTGGATCGCATTCACGTCCAGCAGCAAAGCACGGGCATTGTCGACTTCAACATTGACTCTTTGCACAGTGACATCCTCGGAAACGATTCTAGATAGACTAATAACTGAGAAAGCCATCATCCCGGAACTCTTTAGTTCATCGAGGTCTTCATTACAATCCAAGATTAATCAAAATCAGTTTGTTACGCTCTTCGTTTTCTGAAAATAAAATAAAAAGGGAGCCCTAGGATTCCCGTCTGCTGTATAATCAACTTGACTTCGCGATCGACAACAACGCCTGGACATTTTTTGAAACCCTAAATTATTACAGCAGCAGCAGAAGGGAGAGGGAGGACGCCGTGTCTAACAGAGGTCAGCGTAATTTTTTAGTGTTCATTTTAATTAAAACCTTAGGTGTGTTGTTTCAGGCATAAGTATGTACAGGTGATTATGTACAGAGCGGGGGATTTTAGGTTTCGAATTAATTAGACAAAAAATATGGCCGCCATTATTTTCGCATTATTTTGTTTTGTTTGTTCACGTGCCCGGAAAATGATCATTTCAGTCAAAATGCCGATAATAAGTGGCGTTTACAACACCCTGGGACATCGCGTGTGTACAAATATATGAAATTCGATGACAAATGTCTGACTGAAATCTCCTTCGGAATATTGCAACTAGCATTCAAGAAATTGAAGGGAAAACGTAATTTTATGACAAGTCTTCTATGGTCATCAAGAGATCTTTTATGAGAGATTAATATGGAATTGGGATCTCAGAAATTGAGGAAGTAAATTTATCCCATTTTTTTTTGAAATCTCTTTCAAAACAGATAAAGAAAGTATCCCATTATCTTTGTAAAATCTCCGTGTGCGGCACTATATTCATGTGGAGGAACGTGTTCATGCGCGGGACCATATGCCGTATGTTGTTATTAGGACTACAACATTTGGGTTTATTTTTTTTTTTGGGTTTATTATATATTATATATTATTGGGTTTATTTTTGGGTTTCTAGCGATCCGGTGTAGTCAAGAATGATCTCTGGCCACTGTCTTCGCTTGTTCGATATTTGGTGGTGCCCTGTCGGTATTATTAAACTGCTACTGGCATTTTGTAGGTTTAATTTGGCATGTCATACGTACAAATTAAATTTCCCTCTGTTTAATTTGGCATATGTTAGCTACAAGTTAAATTTCCCTCGACAACCTTGATTACGACTCTACATCGGTTAACAATTGAATCTTATAGTCTTATTTACCAATTTGATTTAGATAATATGCAATTGGTGGGATATATTTGAACCGTATGACCCGTGATATGTAAAATCACTTAAAAAAAAATCTATGTTGTTTCCATACTTAGCAATGTGCTGCATTTTGTATTTATTGACTCGTCGTGTGGTTCACAGTTCTAGTTGTGTGTAGTTTTGATAACAATTTTTCGAAACAGTTTCCCTCGATCAAGCATGGTTTACTTTGTAACATGGATGATGATGGTTGTTATTAGGACAAAGAAGAAAATTCTTCTCTCAAAAGTCAAACGGGCAACTTTAAGAAACTTTTGCAATCAAGCCTTAAAACTTAACGGATATGCCAGAGATTTTCCTAGCTCCTATTGCTTATTGTTGCCAATTAAAACTGCAGGGACATTTCGGAAATTGATTATTGTCATCAATGATAAACAGTGTCTTTGCAGTTTGATTAAATAAGCAATAAATTTTCCCAACATATGTTAGTTGATGTTATGTTTTAAAGTCGATTTTATGATAGATGCTTGTACATGTGTTTAGATTAAGAGAAAATAAATCATATTATCTGGGAACTGAAAATGCAGGTTGTTGCTTGGTAAAGTATTGAAATACTGTTTATAATACAGTTTTGTAAGCCCCGTCAACTATAGATATAGATAGTTATTTTATTAGCATTCTATAGTAGGGGATAGTGTCTCTCTCATTTGATGGAAGAAATCACTTTTGGGGGTAGTGGATATCAATTTTTGATGGTTGCCTGGTTGAGTTTTCTGTAATCTGCATGGCAAATTTAGAAAGATGCGTTCAGATAAAATTAAGGAAATAAAATGAAATAAATGAAATGATAAGAACTAACAAGTAACAAATATATTTTATAAATTTATGACATGGTAATATATTCACATTAAATATATGAGAAGTTGGAATGACTTATGAAAAAACGTCCATGAATATTATCAACAGCAATAAGACATAATTATATAGAACATATATAAATACAAATTTTAGTTGCTTTTAAATATGAACAGTCAACATATAACATAGATTTTAACTACTAAAGAAGATTTACAGATTTTAAAATCATACTTTCTCGCAGATATGTAAATAGAAAGATGAAGAACACTATCTACATGCAGGAAATGTGTAGGAAGCAATTATGACGCAAATTATTTGAAAATATAAGTTACCAGTCATTCAGGAAAAATATTTCAAATCAAATAAATAGAAATACCATAACAAAGTATTAAAAATCTATACTGGATGACCATAGACTGTAACGACTAAGTAACAGGAGTGTAATGATTATGTGGCATTTATCGCTCATTATTGATCACACACTACCATTAATGTTCCTTTTAGCTGTTGCAGATATATCATCGAGATTGACTGTTTCACTATATCACAGCATATTCTCAAAGTTACACTGAGAAATCTAACATTAATATTCACAGATTACTTGCTTCTTATGGATCGCATGCTATCCTTCATGACCCTCATGTTCATCATTGTCGTTATCATCACTATCAAATTTTCAGAAAAATGCCTTGTAAAATAGAGTTTTAGCTTTCTTTTTTAAAAGATTGCTGGTGCTCCTCATAAGAAAGCACCTGGTCAAATATATTTTCTCTATAGCAGCTCTTATAATTGCATCTTCAATTCTATTAACTCTGGCATACTTATTTTGTATGGAGCTTTGTATACTGATTCTCTCCTTTCATAAATTTGAATAAATATGAAGAACTAATGCAAAAGAACATGCCCATAAGTGGTTGTTTCTGCATTCGAAAAATAAACCATTAAAATACCTGAGACAGTTCAAGGAATGAGGATCCAGGATCCAGTACGCGGTTCCTTTCTACTGCTTTGGCACCCCCTCCTTTCAGCACCTCATCAATATTCTGGTGAGCGCGGCTAAAAAGCTTTTCAAATCGCCTCGTAAGTTTGATTATAAATTTCGTTGTTTTACCGAGAGTATCAGGGATGACATTCAGGCCTCTGTTTATTGTGGCAGTAATTATCTTTCTGCACTCCCTTGTATTACTGCATACCCATGCATTTGTCATATTAGGATAGAATACCCTGCATTAGGACAAGGAGGTCGCGCGACCACCCTCCTTGACCTCGGTACCAGTAAGATCTGCCTAGCGGGTAAAAATAGCAAAACTATACCCGTTTCTAAATGTAATGTCGCAAAAGAAAGTTACGTGTTAAAATTCGGTCGTCCACCTCATAACTTTGATAAATTTTATTGTGTGTTCAGGAACCAATACAAATGGTGAAGACATATGAGCGACGACGACGTGATCGGGCGGCATCACCACCTGTAATGTCGTCGCTGTCGTCATCATCATCCCCAGCGTCACCACCGAGACCTTCATCATCATCAACCGCCCCAGCGCCAGAGTTAACTGTAATAATGAACTCCTTGGAAGCCTTATTAGCAACATTAAAAGAAACCACTAAGGCTAAAACCAAGGAGGAATCTCCTCATTTGGCTACCAGTTCAGCGGAACCGAAGAATTTCGAGCCCAGAAGGTCGAAAGAGGACATCTCTCGGGAGCTTCAAAAAATTAGACTCCCGGAATTCTCAGGAGGCCGAGCAGGTGAACGCGTTGAAGCGTGGTTGGAGGGAATGAACAGATGTTTTAGGTTAAAAGAATATTCGTCTTCGGCAAAGACAAAAATTGTCGTGTTTCAACTCAGGGAAAGTGCCTTGATTTGGTGGGGAAACCTGGAAAAACAGCTGCACCTTACATCAGATAGTGTCCCTTGGGAACTGTTTGAGGAAAGGTTTCGCGCAAAGTATTTACCTCCGTACTTTCAGCAACAGCAAGCAAGAGCCTTTCATACGTTAGTGCAGGGAAGTAAAACGGTGGAGGAGTACGAGATAAGGTTCATGGAACTGGTAAAATACATTCATTACTTAGACTTAGATGAACGTCAGGCTGAACGATTCATTTTTGGGTTAAACCCTCGCATCCGAGCCTTGGTAAGCATGTGGAAACCATCATCCGTAGCCGAGGCGGTTGAATGTGGCCGATATGCAGATGAGCACCTTGGGATCAAAAGGGATATGGGGCCAGCCGGGCCTGTCCAAACAGGATTTCCAGGAAAGACTCCCAGGAACTTCTTCAGGGGGGTAGCTCGAGGCCACCGTACGGTAACAGGTTTGCCCCGAGAAATATAGGGGCGGGAGTTCCCATGGCAGTAAACACTATAGCCGCGGGATCATCAAACACCAGTCCCTGGGCATCTCAAAGGACCGCTAGCGGAGGGAGGAATTCGAGAGGAACCAACGCGAGAGGACGAAGCTCGTTCTCTAGAAATTCACGCCCTGACTCAAGAGGACCAGCACCACTTAATTGTTGGGGATGTGGGGGACCGCACTTCCAACGGGACTGCCCCAGAGCTTCGTCGAATATATTGCATAGGGCTGGGAAGGAGCCAAATTCAAACAACCGGGGTAGCCATAGAATCCATGCAGTGGTCGACCGTGACCAAGCAGCACATCAATCCACAGTAGTAGAATCTTCGGGTACTATCAATGGTATAAAACTCAAAATCTTATTTGATACTGGTGCCACAGATAGTTTCATTTCTTCATATGCATTAAACAAATGTGGGCTGGCAGCTCGTAGACAAAATGATTTCCATCAAGTGGAAATGGCCTCAGGAGAACTTCAATCCGTAGGCTTGAGTGTAGATCAATGCGAAATTGACCTAGGGGTCTGTTTGACTAAACTGAAAGTTTATGTCACAGCATTAGGGACATATGATCTTATCATAGGTATGGATTGGTTAGAAGCTCACCGAGCTTGGGTAGACTGTTATGGAAAAAGGATCCTAGGCATAAATGATGAAGGAGAAGCCATCCAAATTCAGGGAATCAAGAGGGAAGTCTCTTTGCGCTACATTTCAGTAATGCAGATGAAGCGTTGCTTAAGGAAAGGTTGCCAGGCTTATGTGATTCAAGAAGTAAGCCAAGAAAAAGGGCCATCCCTAGGGCAATATCCGGTGTTGGCCGAATTTCCAGATGTATTTCCAAAAGAACTACCTGGATTACCTCCGGTAAGAGAGTTGGACCTTACTATTGAGTTAAAACCTGGTACCCAACCAATCTCTAAAGCACCTTATAGAATGACGGCGCCAGAACTTCGAGAACTACAAATCCAATTGAAGGAACTACTGGATGTAGGGCATATTCGGCCCAGCACATCACCTTGGGGCGCTCCGGTAATTTTCGTGAAGAAGAAGGATGGAACTTTAAGATTATGCGTGGATTACCGAGAATTGAATCGAGCTACAATAAAGAATCAATACCCTATGCCTCGTATTGACGATCTTTTGATCAAATGAAAGGAGCTGCTGTCTTTTCAAAAATTGACCTTCGATCAGGCTATCATCAGTTAAGGATTTCTGAGAATGATATTTCCAAAACTGCATTCCGGACACGTTTTGGACATTATGAATTCACCATGGTGCCATTTGGGTTAACCAATGCACCAGCTGTATTCATGAATCTTATGAATAG
>APFE030930577.1:0-20000 GCA_000404065.3 Pinus taeda
GACCTAGAGATTAAGTTTATAGTGGTAGCGGTTAGAATTGACTCTTTAGAAGGGAAAGTTGCAACTCAATTATGAGACCAACCCAACCAATCCTATTGTCAATTCCTTTAAATTAAATTATTATTTATTATGTATTAGTATTATTATACACATACTTAATATATTATATATATAGCTTGATAATTACTCTAATTAATATATATAACAAATATAACTTATATATATGGTTAGTAATTTTGAGTATCTCTACTCTATATATAGTAAATTCTATGTATTGGTCTATATTCGACTTTTTGGAGTTTTGTGGTGGATTTTCTTTGGCCAGGAAATTTTGGCGGAAAAAACTTTGAGGTCGATTTTTGTTATTTAAACTGGTTTTTTCACTGCATATATGGATTCAATAACCTGAAAAACCCCTAGGGCACTTAGATTGTGCAGAGTTTACTCATCAAACTTGTGATTTCAATGAATTCCTGCTGGATTTTAGACAAATTAAATCAAAAAAATAAGTTTTTCAAAAAGTCGCATTAAAGACAACTCTATATATATATATAAGAACACTAAATTTTTCCAGAAATTTGCTTCTCACAGGGGTAGTATAAACACTATTTGGCAAATAAAATTGGACTTTGTGTTCAACACTGGGGATATTCAAAAGGAAGCGGTCAAATACTTTCAAGGGATTTTTATGGGAAGACTTAATGTGGACATTGAGAACCAACTTCAGTTTATTGAACTTATTCTACATTGTTCTCTAAAGCAGATAACCTTGAGATTGATCACAGATTGATAAGCCTATCTCCATGGAGGAAATCGCTTGTGTTCTAAAATCCTTCTATAGAGACAAATGCCCCAAGCCTGATGTATGTATGGTTAAAATCTTTCTCAATTTTCTGGATATTATGAGTATGGACCTTTTGCATATGGTCGAAGAATCAAGAAGGCTCTGTAGTGTGGATGGAGCGATTAACTCAACCTTTATGGCGCTTATCCCAAAGTCCTATGATCCTAAGAATTTTAGGGATTTTCGTCCTATTTCTCTATGTAACAGCACATATAAGCTGACATTGAAGATTATTGCTTTCAGAATTAAAGAGAAGCTATCTAACTTCATTACATATGAGCAATTTGGGTTTCTTCGGAGTTGACGAATACATGATGCAATTGCCATTGCCCAAGAATGTATTCACTCTATAAAGGCCCACAAGAAAGAAGCAATGATTCACAAATTGGACCTTCATGAAGCCTATGACTGTGTAGATTGGACATATCTACGTATCGTCCTATTCAAAATCGGTCTAAGGCAAAGCATGGTTGATTGGATCATGGTCTGTGTCTCTTTGGTCAACTATGCTCTACTCATCAATGGTTCTCCATCGAATTTCTTACGACCATAGAGAGTGCTTAGACAAGGTTATTCCTTGTCTCCATTGTTGTTCATATTAGTGATTAATGGTCTAAGCAAGAAGATCTAGGAGACACGTGAGAATGCACATTTTCGTGGTTTACAAATCATTTAGAGGACCCTTGTCTCCCACCTCATGTTTGTGGATGATGTATTGGTCTTTGGTCAAGTATCCAAACCAAAATGGAGTGCCTCATTCCATATAATCTCCAACTATGGACAGGCCATTGGGTTAATTGTGAATACCCACAAATCTGTGCTAATTAAGGCCTCTGAAAATGATGATGTAGTGGCAGACATTGTTAATCTATTTAGTCTTAATACGTCCCCCCTAGACGACGGCTTCACATATTTGGGTACCAGGATGAAACCAAACAATTAAAACATCAGAGATTGGTTATGGATCATGGATAAATTCAAGAATTGGCTTACACACTGCGCCCATCGATGGATCTAATTAGGTGGCAGGTATATCCACATTCAATTTGTTTTGCAACATATTTCTTTTTACTGGATGCATTTGTTTATGCTACCATGTAGTCTTATCAACAATATCGAATCTATCATGGCCAAATTCTTATGGGCGGGTACTAGTGGCAACAAAAAATTCCATTTAGTGCAGTTGGATGCAATATCATGTGACAAAGAACATGGGGGTTGGGGTCTTAAGGATATCAAAATTTTCGGTCGGGATCTGCTTATTAAGAGCCTTTGGTGGGCTTTAACAAGGAAGGGCATTTCATAAGGCATCATAAAGTATAAATGTACGAAGAATATGTCGATTTCCCAATGGTTCAGATATGGTTTTAACTGGCCTGTGAAGGGGTCATACATTTGGAATGGTTTCCTCAAAATAAATTCCTGGCTTATTAAAATTCTAAGATGGTCCTTTGCTACAAGAAATCATATACTCATTGGCATTGACATTATTCAAGCTATGAGTAATCACTACTTATCTGAGGATATCTTAAATGCCTTGCACGCTCTTGGTTTCTTTCTATTATCACAAGTCATCGTGGATACGTCTGCAAGGAACTATAGTCTCACATGGAAGTTTGCGGAGGATATTGGGCTACGAGATTCATTGGTAGATAAATGGGAAAGATATACCCTCGACCTCAAGATGGGAGGTATTTCTTTTCACAATTGAGAGGATAGTTAGTCAATAATTAATTAACTTATTACCTTTAACATTATAATATTATTCATATTTAATCCTAAACATCCCATTATCATTTTATGTAACCCTAGTGATTTATTTATAGGAGTTATTATTGTATGTAACCCTAGTTATTTATAGGAATTCATTCACGCAAATAATATTTTTAATAACCATTAGTTTTATTCTAAATGTTATTTATTTAAATATTCCTATATTAGTTTAATTCTAGAAATAAAATATTAACTTAATATTACATAAATAATAATAATATTAAATTTATTGATTGGAGTCAAAATAGCTATTATGTGGTCCTCGAGTTAAAATAACCGTTAGTTAGCCGTTGGAGTCTCTTCTCAGTCTATTTAACTGGCTGGGCCTAATCTGCTTCTTCATCTTGTCCTGACGATGAACCACACTTGTTGGTTCGAAACGCGTCGACAAATGTCTTTTTCATGTGATTTACGCTGAAGCTCTTCTTATAATTATGACTAATCACAGAAGCCTCAATTCTTCAAGGATAGGATATGTTGGAATGTTAAATTGAAGAATGACAATTTGATTGTAGCTGAGACACGCTCCTTCATATATCATTATTTACACCTTGAGGGAACTAAAAGATGGTATGTTAGCGTATGGAGCTAGAACATTTTAACAAAGCTGATTCTTTTTGTATGGCTAACATGGAAGAATTAGATCCTCACAATTGACAATATCATCAAATGTGGCATGTATGGTCCAAAATGTTGTTTATTATGTAGAGGGGCATAAGAGAATGTCACTCATATATTTTTTCAATGGCCATACACTTCTGCTATATGGTATGGGGTTACACAATCTCTTAGGGCACAACATAATAGATCCTTCCCTTCTATTGCAAATTGCCTCACTTGGTGGATGCACAGAAACCGAGAATGTAGATCCCTCCCCTGGTTCATGATATGGTGAATATGGCGAGCTTGTAAAGATCTTATTTTTTAAGGCCGTCCTCTCGAGATAGGTAAGGCCGTGTCCTAGATTTGTGCCCACTTCGACGAATATGGCTAGAAGGTGTAAGATTCCAAGCCTGATATGAACTTGGTGAGCCACAAAAATATGGTATACCCTATTGGTTTTTTTTTGATGGGGCAGTGCAGAATAATCGATGTGGATGTGGTGTAGTTTTTTTATTGAACTCATATCAACAACTTAATGTTTACTAGAGCTGAGGGAATGGAACCAACACTCGTGCATAGGTTATTGTATTGTGGAGATTAATGTTCTTTGCAAGGAGGATGAGCCTAGCACACATTAATATCCTAGGTGATGCAGAAGTCCTTATAGATTGGTTAAATGGCAAGACAAATATTTGTGCTCCAAATCTAGTGAATTGGATGGACGTTATTGCAAAGTTGAAGGTATCTTTCTCCAGTATCTCTGTCAAACATATTTTTAAAGAGTTAAATTTTGCTGTAGACTCCTTATTCAAAAGGTGCATTAGGGTAGAGCTAGGTTCTTTCTATTACAAAATCCTCAACAATGGAGTGCTCCGGGAAGAAGGCTCACTACAAATTGGATAATCTATAGGTTAATGTCTATTTTTTGCAAAACTCTGTCTTTTTTGTTGTATGTAGTCGACTATACAGGTTAAGATTAGACCATCCATAGCAATGTTTGACTATTAGAACTTTCTCTTTACTATCTTAATGGCAATAATTTTTGATAATGATGATGTAATATAATTTAATAAGAAACTTTATAAGAACATACAATCCATATTAACTTCATATATTACATGTACTAGTACTTTCATATTAATGGAACTATCATGATTTTTTTCCTTTCTCAAAAAAATATATATAAAAAATATTTTTGTTGTTTAGATAAAACTATCCATTTTTTCATTTCTAAAAAAATCTATATAAAAAATATTTTTGTTAATTTTTATATAGATTTCTGGTGATTTTTTGAATATATTATATATATAAATTTGTTTTTAATATATTTTTTAATAAGTAATTTTTAATAATTAATATATATAAATATTTTTGTTTGAATTAATTAATATATAACCTTTTTTAATAATAATGTCCAACATATATAAAATATAAATGTTTTGTCATCTTTATAAAATTTTTGGCGAATATCAAATATTCAATTAAAAAATTATCACCAAAAATCTTAATAAACCCAGCCACACATTCTTATTTTCTAGTATATAGTATATATGTTTTTGCCATTAACATTTTAAATAGTATAAATGTTTTGTTCCATTATTATAATTTTTTTATGATATAATATTTTTTTACAATATTGTTAATTTTAATTATTTAAAATGTTTGCCATTGAAACTTATTATTCTAAATAATAACTATTTAAATTTTTGAAAAAAAAATTGAAAAAAACAAAATAATAGATATGACTAAATATTTATATATACAGATCAACATATATAATTATTAGGTTTTTTTTTTTAACCACATAATGAATCAGTAACTACCGATATATACCATTGTGACGGGTCTTAAAGAATACAACAGGCCTAGTGTTGAATTGACTTCAGAATGATAGGCTTTATGACAAGTGTGTGGGGACAGTTTTATGATCCAATTTCCAGGGCATCTTGATTCCAAATTAGCAGGTCTAAGTTTGGTGTTGACTTGACTGTAAAAGGGTGTACTGCAGGACAGTGAGACGATAAACATGGAATTGAGAGTACCTTTATGAAGAACGCCTGATTTGAATGTGGAATTGGGGCCAGCCATGTGGTTGATTGAAATGAAATTGGTCAACGTTTTAGATAGCTCAGGGCTCAAGAGCCGACAAATACCATCTTTCGGATTGTTGAATTGAATTTTTGCTAAAGAGAAAATCTTTCGGCTTTTTTCCTATTTTATAAACAAATAAAGACATGATTTTAATTTATATAAGCAAGTTGAAATTAGTGTATGCTTAGTTTAACTAAGCAGAAGAGTTGGTCCAGAAAATTATGGAAATTTTGGTTATATTTAGAGAAATTTTGGCAAAGAATTTCGTAAATCTAAGATATAGTAGTTAAATTTCAAAATTTTAGGTGTCCTGGACGTTTTTGATGGTGCTGAATCCATTTCCACCATCAAAAACACGATTCAAACACTGCCTCTACAAGATTTTTTGAATTTTTTTGCATGGATTCCAGCCACTTTTGGCCATCTGGACAATTTCTCCGCCTCTTTAGATGAATTAGTGTATATCCTTCAAAATAAAGTAAGTATCAAAATGTTATAATATTTATGGTATTTTATTTGTGCATTTGTAAATATTGAATTCATAAAAATTAAAATTTACAAAGTAATTTTTGTTTTTTGTTTTTGCTATGGAAGAGAACATATTTTTTGTGTTTTTGTCATTCAAGTTTATTTTGATTTAACTTTAACTTCAATTTAGATATATGATCAGGTTTGGAGTTGTTTGATAATATGGAGACATTTTTTTTTGGGATACACTGATAAATCTACTTGAAAATCTGACTTAACCCTATGAGAAGAGAAATCTTAAATATAAATAGTGAATTATATTCAATGAATTACTAAAAACGATCACCCCTGATTCCTAAATTCATAATTTATCTCAAACCTTAATATAAGACACACTTCAACAAAGTTGGTAGAAGTGTAAGCACATTAGTGCATGATGTGGCGGTCTGGGCAGTGGGTTTGCACGCTCCCCGGCTGCGTTTGAGTCCTGTGGTGCTGCGAGTTGTAGTGTATTTGATCCCAGCTTGATATGTTCCACTGTGCCTGCAGCATATTCGTTGTAATGTGAATCCCAATGTGACCGCTGTCAGTGATCCCAATGTGACCGCTGTCAGTGATAGTTCTGATACGTATATGTAAAGAAAAGAGGGCCTATATATGCTTCTAAAGGGAACTAGCCTCTCCCATCTTTAAAAAAAACAAAGTTGTTAGAAGTGTGATCTAAACTCAAAGATACCTATATTCTTGATTAAAAGGCAAAAAAATATTCCCTATGCTACTCGTATTTATTTAAAATTTTATTAAAAGTAATTGGAATGAGGGATTTGAATAATTAAATTTATATAAAATAAATGTAACGAATTCCATCTTTAATATTATAAATTTAATTAGGGTGAAATCTTATTAAAAACAATTGAATAACTAATTTTAATTATTAAATTTATATAAACCAAATATGATGGAGCCTCTTGAGCTTCCAAATCAATATATACATTTATATAGTTTTATTTTTTTATTTTTCATATTTTTAATAAAATTTGTTTGAAATCTGAAATAACAAATTCAAATTATTAAAATTATATGGTGTAAATATTTTCAATGATTTGAATCAATCTATAAAAAAAAATATGGAATTTATATTTTTCTAGGTAAATAAATTGTATTTTTCAAGTTAGTATATTTTATGAGCTTTTGAATTAATGAGTCATAATTTTAGAAAAACTATGGATAGATCAGATTTTGTCTATAAGACAAAAACAAATATATATTGAAAAGTGTGAAAGATTGTAGAGATAGATTGAGTGATTTTAGAATTCAGAAAAATATGTTTATTGACTGATTTGAGGATTTAGGAAAATTGAGTGATTTATGGGTGTTTTATGGAGTGTTTTTAGGATTTAGAAAAGATATTGCATTTCTTAATTCTATTTATTTAAGTCTATGGGCAATGAGAATGAATGGCCAAATGCATATAGAATCAGGCCAAGAGAGGAATGAATATTTCTATGATTGTTATGTAATTGTATGGACATGATTTTACTAATGATTTTTTTTTCTTCATCATATTCACAAATTATCAATATATACATGAATGAGAAATTCCAATTTTATGTGTAATCTCGAATTAAACAGAATTTCAAATCTTGTATATAGGTTTGGAATTAAATGATATTAAATTTAAATATCACAAGTGCATAAATTTTCTGTGTGTTTGTTTCATTGCAGGAACATAAAAAAATATTAAACATGGTTAAAAATGTATGAGCACCTTCATATCAGTATTGCATTTGACATCCCAGGAAAGAAAAAAGGAAAAAATGTAGGAAATGATGAATTTTCCTGGATCAAAAAACTTTATAAAACCTGATCACAAAACACTTAGCCAGTGTACGAATTAATCAAAAGTTCAAACTCGTTGGGCTACTCACTTCCAGAGCCCCTAGGCTCTATCAATCGGTGGAATTAAAAGCGAAAGGTGATCAAACATTATGGTTTGAAAATTTTGGAATCAGACGAATCCAAAATTCGTTTGGAATAAAAAGTTGGTTGGTAATTGAACACAGTTGGGTAATTTTGATGAAAAAATTTCGTGTATAATTTCAGTGAAGAATTATCATTTTAAATGATTTTATTTATATATATTTAATGTTATGTTGGAGTCACGATTAATTGTTGTTATACTAAAATTTGTAGGCGTTAGTAAACAGACACGTCGCTAGTGTTAATCAAATGAAACAGACGGGAGCGTTAGATCAATACCCTTATTAACAGGGAGCGCAACAATCTATCCCTTTTACGCGAGTTAGGTGCGTTTAAAACTGGTGACCTTTGACTCTGATGTCACTTGTTGAAGTCACAATTTCTGTTACAGCAAACCCCGCCGATATTAATAAACAGACACATCATTAATGTTAAAGATCAACATAACTATATCCTCAGAGTTCCCGAGCTACAAAATATGTGTACCAGAACACAAGCAGAAAAACCATCTCCTAAAACGGGATTTTTTTATATATTGAATGAGTTTGGTTGTGTTCAGGTTTTTTCTATGGAATTTTTTGATAAAGGAGAAATCCTGCCAAAGCACAGGTGCAGAATCTTCCATAAGGCTAGATCTGCCTATACACAGTTTAGTTCACATTAATACAAACTAATATATACGCATACATTTCCCTAGAGCAAAACTTTGATTTTGCATAATTCTCAACGAATTATTCGCTGATGTCTGGTGGAGGGCTGATATTGCTGGAACCTGTTGCTTTACATTCAGAATCTGGTTTAATAATCCCACCCGAGCTGACCATGTTTCGGCAATTCAGACAGCCATAGCCGAGCTGCTTTATCCGATGGAGTTGGGTAACAATTTCCAACATGCATGGCCGATCGTCCTTCTCTGCAGACAGGCATAGAAAAGCCAATTCAGCTACACTGGTAATCATTTCATTTACAACGGGATCAGACTCAAACTCTAGACCAGGATCGACTAGCTCCTGCAAAACCCCACTCTGAATTTTTGTCGTGGCCAGATGCGCCAAGCTGATTTCCCTACCATCTCTCATTTCATCCACAGCTTTCAAACCAGAAATTATCTCTATCAAAACTACGCCAAAGCTGTACACATCGCTTTTGTCTGTAAGCTGATAGAAATGACTATAGTCAGGGTCGACATAACCAGGCGTCCCCTGCGGACTTGTTGAAACATGGGATGCTTCCAGAGGCATAAGCCTGGAAAGCCCAAAATCTGCAACTTTAACCCCCATATTTTCATCCAAAAGAATATTGGTGGACTTTATATCTCTGTGAAAAATTGGTGGATGATTATCAAAGTGAAGGTAGGCTATGGCACTGGCTGTTTCCAGAGCAATTTTCAGCCGGTCATCCCACTGTAAACCCTTTTTCCCTCTCTTTGCCCCATGAAGATGATCGAACAAGGTCCCATTTCGCACATATTCGCAAACAAGTAGCAGATTCTCCCGTTCCTTACAGCAGCCAAAGAGGCGAACCAAGTTACAATGGCGTACCGATGACAGAATTTTGACTTCATTGACAAATTGCTTGAATCTGTCACAGTTATTCTCATGGAATCTCTTCACTGCAACACTGCGCCCATCCCGGAGTTTCCCCAAATAGACCTTACCGTAACCCCCACCGCCTAATTCCCTCTTTTCATCGAAATAATTAGTAGCCTGTTCCAGTTCTTTGTAGCTGAAAATTGGCAAATCACCCATTTCTGCCCGACCAAACTCTGAATCATCACAAGCATTCTTGGTAGCCAGGGCAAACTCTCTTTTCCTCTTCAACAGAAATCCTACCAACATTGCTGTTGCAGCTACTAGCACAGCCAGGCCACCGATGCAGCTGCCTGAATCACCATATAAGAAAATATCTATCAGCTGTAAACAAAGTATCTGAATATCTTTAAATTAACTGGAAAATCTGTGGAGGGCACATGGCAGTGATTTTCCAGGGGCATAGGGTAGTTTAATCGGCCATAGCCCTGTTATAAACTATAGGGTAGTTTAATCGGCCATAGGCATGTTATAAAGTATTATGTAAATGGTAAGATTCAAAGTTCAAATTTCATGGGTATTTATAAAAAAACCTGAAAAACTGACCAAAAAACAACTAATTACCTATGATGATTCGCTCCTCTGTGCCTCTCCCTGTTTCATCACAATCAGAAGTGTTCAATTCAATTATTACCAGCTCTCCATCATGATTGCTTCCGAATTGACTGTAAAAAATTAAAAATATCAGGGATTCAAGCAAACACCTACCCTTCAAACAATTCTTGTGACCATGAGTTCCATCTTTACAAAAGCATAAAAATTCATGCTGGCTGTTGGAAACATTGTAACCACAGACCCCTTCACTTGATTGACAGGAGCTACAATTCTCATTTGTAGCCCTTTTCTGGTCCCATTTTATCCAAAATCCATTACTCAACAGCATGCGCATTTGCCATAATTTATTATTTTGCGTCAGGTTACCTGTGAAGTCCCCGGGTTCTATTTTTGCTATGGGCACTTGAAAACTTGAACTGCACTGCTTCGGGGCTTTTGTATAATTGATTCCCAGGTAGGAAGTACTGTTACAGTCTATCTGTGAATAGTTCTTAATGGGTTTACTGCAGTTGAGCAAATAGGTGAGATTGGAATAAGGGGAACCGAGCTCAAAAGGAGAGCCAGTGAAATCTACAGAGGCATCTGGGAGATAGCATGAACTCTTGCGAACCATCACGTCCAAAACATTGAGAGTATTTTCATTGTAGAAAGCCATTTTTATACTGTAATTGCGGCCTTTGATGTTTAGGACAGCGGTATCAGAAAATTCAGTATCGCATTCGACCTGAAAATCGGGGTGCCCACAACCTCTGCTGCCTGTGCCGAAGGGGTATTGAATGGAAACGCCCAGGGAGAGAGAACATGAAGCATTGGAGCAAAAATCATAAAGGGAAGCTGCCCCCGATGTGCTAATGAAGCATAGCGAGATTACTAGCAGAGCAATAACAGCGAGCAGTGGCAGCCTCATGATCTCCTTCCTGTTGCTGTTGGGGATAAAGCAGATCAGAGCCAAGGGATGAAACTTTTAATCGTACACGCCCAAATCAGTATTTGTGTCATCATCAAATCCTGTAAGCTGAATTATCATAAGTGGGAGAAAATGGTATCAGATCTCGTCGCAGAGCTGGTTTTCTACTAGTTAAATTTCATCTGCCAGCCAATGATTCCGTCCTCTGATTGTGACACTCAGTCAAACGTGTTGAACAAAATGGGAGTTATGATATTTGTAAACTCTGTTCCTTCGCATTTTAAGTCTATGTTTCAGTTTTCCAATTACTTTTATATTCAAACAAATGGAGCTTTGATATCCAAACTGGGATTATGCTTTTAATGTATTTTGATATTTATTTAGTCTATGTTTCATTTTTCCAATGACTTTTTTTATGTTCACACAAATGGAGATTTGATGTCCGAAGTGGGATTATGATTTTCATGTATTTTGATATTTATGAAGTAATGGAATTATTGATATTTCAAACAATGAAAACTTTCTTATTATTTGTGCTAGTCATGCACAGTATATTTCTTGACTTTGTATTAATTTGATATATTCTTTTAATTTCCAGCCAATAAAGTATTTACTTGTCTTAATAATTGATGGATTTTTTATTCATACACAATTCTTTACCAAATATAAAGTTTTAATGAAATATTATAATTAAAAAATAAAATAAAATAATTTAGTATTAAAATATTCATATAAAGCTATTTTACTTGTGGTTTTAATTATATACAACATATTTAATAAAGATAAGTTGGTAGTTATTTGAGAAATATTTTAGTAGTGAAAATCATATTTTAAAGGAGAATCTTTAATTTTAGATTTTTTTTTTTTCCTTCTTTTTTTTGTTTTTGTTTTTTAGTGTGTATTTTTATATTTCCTATAAATATATTTTATTTTTAATTTTTTTTGATAAATATATTTATTTTAAAAATTTAAGTTTTATTTAAGTATTTGTGGATTTCAAAAAATATGGATATTATCTTTTTTTAGTTAAAGCCTAAGTAGTTTTAGTATGGATATTAGTTTAGGGTGTGGGCTTTGGTATGAATTCTAATTGGGGGTTGAAATAATAATTAGATAGCATTTTTTTATGGTAGATTCTAGTGGTTAAAGAGTATTTTGGATAAATGTGAATTATTTTTATGATGGTTGCATTCCGGTTACTGAAACTCATCTTATTGAATAAAAATTTTGTCATTGTCAACTTTTTTTGGTTACCTTAGTATCATAATGGAAAAACCTTTGATTTTGTACCCTCCTTTGCTTTGTGTTTAGAGACCCTCCTTATATGGCCACACTAGCATCTTAGTGGAAAACCTTTGATTTTGTACCCTCATTTGCTTTGTGTTTATAGACCCTCCTTATTGTGAGGTGTGAGACCAAATCAAAGTCAAAGTTGTCGGCGCTCATGGTATTGTAATGGAATCTATTATAAAGAAATTGGGAGCTAGTGAAATGTAATATGTTTCATTGTTGTTGTAATAAAAGCTACTGATCCCTTTCTACATGATTTTTCCTAAATGAGGTTTTCCACATAAATCTTGCGTCTAGTTGAGTTAAATTTTATTTTTTAGTTATATTAGCGTGATCCTAACACATAGATAACACATCAGTTTTAAGGATTGTGTGTTCCCAAAAGTATTAGAGGCATTATTAAAAGGTTTAGAGTAAACTTGAATTTTATTGCTATAGGTTATAAGGTCTCTTTATCTACTACTAGTGTCCTTCAATAATTTAATGGGATATTAACCATATTGAATGAATACATAGATAACACATCGGTTTTAAGGATTTTGTGTTCCCAAAATTATTAAAGGCGTTATTAAAAGGTTTAGATTAACTTGAATTTATTGCTATAAGTTATAAGCTCTTTATCTACTACTAGTGTCCTTGAATAATTTAATGGGATATTAACCATATTGAATGAATACCATATTTTCTAGATTTTGGGATATTAACAATATTGAATGAATACCATCTTTTTTAGGGAGATATTTCTACTATCCCTATAATGTAATTATGTTTCTTCCTTTTAATGGTGTTTTTAGGATTTAACCCCATTCCAATTGAAGTCTCAATATAATTACTTTTTCATTAAATAATAATTTATTATGTGGTATTTTAATATCTGAAGGAATACAAAATCATAGTTTTAATAAAATACTAGTCCAATTATCTCTTGTTTAGGAATTAAGAATTTATATTACAATGAACATTCTTAAAGTTCTACATAATTCAGTGCGATGATTCTACATCAAGGAGGTTAGTAAGGTCTAAATGGTATGAATATTTGAATTTTTCTTGAAAATGAGGCTTGTATTAGTTAAAAAAATGGTCATATTACAAAAAGATAATTAGTCCTTTTAACTATAAAAGGGGATGACAAACTCACAAGACAAACTCATGCTTAAAATCCCAATTCTTAAATTTTAAAATTATTTCCTAATATTTTATGGAAAAATAGTTATGTCTGATATATTGTTGGTCTTATTACCTACTTTTGCTTCCATTATGGATGATCTGTTTATTCGGTGATTAGAATTCAGACTTCTCTAATGTAATACTCACTTCCTTATCCGACTATGTTATGCTACGTTCTTAGCCTACACACTACGAGATTGCTTGATGTGATAGATCATTCTTAGTATTATTATTATACATATGAGGTATGTGTATGCTAGTTACATACCCACACCTTGCACGGATCTAGTATCATATGGCCTGCTATGCTAGATGATTGACTAATAATTAAACTTGATTAGTGGTTAATTAAATGATTAATCTTTAAATATGATTAATAATTGATTAATGATTTAGATTATATTATGATTAATTTAATATTTCAATTAATTAGGATTCTTATGAATCCATAGATTTGACCAATTTTAAAAAACTTTATAGGGGTAAGTGAATGACTTGACCACCTAAGATATTAATTAGGTGGAATGGGGTAAAGGGAGATATAAGGTAGGAGTAGCTCAAAAGTTATTAATTAGAGTTAAGTGACATTACTGTGGGGGAGACTTTGAGAATTCAAGGGGAGATAAGTGCAAGAGAGAGAGCACGGGGAGACACTTTTGGGGTTTTTTTTGTGGAAAATTGTTCTGTTACAAAGAGTGGGGGGAGAAGTGTTGGGAAGGAGGGGGCGAGAGAAGGGTGGAGGGAATTTGAATAAAGGAGTGGATTTTGGAGTTGGACATTGGGAAGGTATTGCCATTGAGAACTCAAATACACTATGATTGCAGCCTGGACTTGGGCTTGGAGAGTTAGGGAGCCTATGGAGGTTCCCTAGTTGGTAGGGTGGCATATTTAGTCAGATGATCCTAGTAGAAGCACTACAACAAAACCACAATAACTAGGTATTCCAAATATTTACTATGTATATCTAAATTATGTTGAATTAAAAGAAAAGTACGATGTTGAATCTAACCAAAGAATAATGACTATATATATATATATAGAATGTTGTTGTATATAAATATATAATTAGATGGAATTAAATATTTTGTTACAAGTCAAAGGCCTTGAAATATGGCCTCATGTCTATTATATATTTATACAACATAGCATAATATTTCCTTTAATGAAATTAACGTCTCTTCATTTTTATTCTTATTCTTAATAAAATGTATTTAGTATAAATTAGTATCCTTTTTCAATTGGAGGTATAAGAATGCCTTAACTTCTTAGGGGATTATCTTGGTTATACCCTTTAACATTGCGATCCATACACATTAGGTGAAAATGATTCAATAATCCTTCCTTTACCTTTTAATGATTTGAATGTCATCATGATTATTTTTTTTCTCCCATTTCAACCATAGGCTCATGCTATATAACACACATGGAAATACACTTTATCATGTTGATACAAATTGCATGTTAAGAATGTCTTTTCCAGTATCTCTGGTTACATTGATATAGTTGTTGAGCCTCTAATTACAATGGTATAGTTGTCTATCTAGAGCATGCATTTTGTTGTAAGCATTATGCAATGGAAGTGATTGGTTCTTTAACTTATTAGATATATGCATTTTGTTGTAAGAATTATGCAATGAAAGTTATTGGTTCTTCAACTTATTAGATATATTATTCAAAGTGACAATTTTGTTGCCATGCTTGTATCTAAGATAAATCATATTTCAATTTTATATATTTTCATAGTACAGTCTTAACTACTTCGTGGATTTAATCAATTTTTGAGGTCCTTATATTAGCAAAATGATTAAATATAGAAATTCCTAAAATTACAAATTATGATATCAAATAACTATATATATATATATATATATTATATATATATATATAATTGTTGGTGATAGGAAGACATGCATATAGAACAACAAAAACAAATTGGTTATGAACTCTTCACAATGAAAGCACAATCCAACTATTATTGTATTTTCTAGATAGAAAAGTCATAAATAGCTTTAATATAAAAACAATTAGTATACAAATGTTGAAAATCACATCTTCACAAGTCGCTTGTAGGTAAATTTATATGTGTCAACATATACTTTCATCCACTAGAGAAATAAGAATTATCATGCTCATTAAGAAGCTTTTAACTAAAGTGAAGCTAGATCTAGCTTGTTTTCTAGATATAGCTTTACAAAATTTACAGGAGCTACAATTCCCATTTTCAGCGTTTCTATGGTCCCAATTTATCCAAAATCTGTTACTCAACACTTGGAAATTTAATTCCTACTTGTCTTAGTTGTGACTTTTACTATGTAAATGACTCTGTTTCTATTTCTTAAGAGTTGTTAAGATCTATTTGTTTCCTAGATTGATGTGTGGTTGAGATACTCTCAACCAAGTGATTGTGTGTCCAAGTTAGTTTACCTATCTTAAGCCAACACTAAATGTATTTATATGTAACATTATTTGATGTGAATATAGAATACATAAATTTAATGTGCATTATCAAAATTTAACTTGGTATTAGAGCGGATTTGTGCCCAACTTCCTCACGAAGGGCCCAAGTAAATCCTGCGAAGAATAAAAGTATTTGTTCAACGCTGGAATTTTTGGATCTATTTGTTGTTGAAATGTGGCGAGAGCAGGGCTGAGTCCTTGAAGGCGAGCTGTGAGATGTGATTTCTTGACAGCTGTGGTGTTGGAGCAATCTACAGTTTCTTTTGAGGGATATGCATATTTTTAGGCAAGAGTTGTGTGGGAGTCTGATCCCCAAAGTGCATCTGATCTCGGGTACAGATCTGTGTATCTGTGGTGCTCTATTGTGTGGAGTTTCACCTCAGTGGAGAGCCGAGACATTATGAATCTTATGTTAAGCTCCATTTAGTTTTTACCAACTGCTACCTACAATTATGGAAGCCAACTGCAGTCTTTCCTTAATTTATGGAAACCAACTGTAGTAATTTCCTTAAATTAAGGAAATCAACTGCAGTTAATTAATTTTCTTGTTGGGAGCTTCTGAAGTGGTCCATTACTCCATCTGGAGTTCTCTACCTTAATCAGTGGAACACCTGACACATAGCCATTAGAAACTTGATGGAAGCTTGGCTATAAATTCATCTGTTTGGTCCCCAAGCTAGCATCTCAATCCTCTTCAGTTTTTACACCATCTAGTTGAGAGAGCAGAGCTTGGAAGTGCCTTCAGACTTTCTGTATTCTTTTCTTTTGCTTAGAAGAAGCTTGAGTGCTATTTCAGTAAATAAATCAAGAGGACTGTGGTTTGCATCAAGAGCGTTATCAATGGCTGGAGGTAATTTATTTATCCTGGGCATTAAAGTTTCATTTTTAGATTCTTTAAAATATTCAGATTCCGCATATAGAATTGCTGTTGCAATTTTCAACATTGGTATCAGAGCGGTACATTTATCTCCGCCTTGTCTTTGGTCTGCTTTCCTTCTGTTTTCTGACCCCCCAGTACGCATAGTCCCCGAGATTTCTGCCAATTCCTCCTGTTGCAGATTTCACCTTGTTCTCGTGCAGTGAATAAATCAAAGATTAACCATGACCATAAAGTATATACCAACTCTGATCATTGTAAAAGCATATCACTTTGAGTTTGCATCTATATGTCCTTGGTCTCTCTTTTTTTTTGTGTTTCTGCCACCGTGTAATATATATATATATAATTTATTATTTATTTTTTAATTTTAATTTTTAATTTTTAATTTTTAATTAATTTTTAATTAATTAATTATTAATTTTTATTTTTCGTTATTTAAGAAGAAGAGACTGTGTCCATGTTTCTGCGGTGAAGCAAATGAATACAATTCATAAGCATCAAACCAGTTAACATCACGCAACAAGAAACTGATCCTATGACCAATTAACATACTAAAAAAAAAAAAAAAAAAAAAAATTACTTTAGGAAACTGATCCTATGATGAGTTTGGGCTAGTAATCCTGTTGGCAATTTACCTTTGTGGGAAACCATATAAATGTTGTAGATTGCATAGGTAAATTCACTATAAGGGCATCTGATGTTATGGATTAAATTATCTGGTATGGGATTTGCTTTTGTTTGTAAGTGTCAATAAGTCAATTATTCTGGAGTTGCATCTTAACTGCTCACGAAAACAACTTAGACACTACAGTTGCTTTGTTCATTGGCTAGTGAATTAATGTCGTGTGAGAGGGCGAGGGGTAAGGATTTAATTTTGATAATTCATAAATCGGATAGTCATAAAGGTGTGAGTTAAATCATGTTTGTATGGTAAATCGTGTCTTGAGAATGCCCAGTGGCATGTGCGCTTTGTAGAAACTTGTAAATGTATAACCTTTAAACATTAGTCACGCGATTAATAACATGTTGTTAAAGAATTATGTTATAAAAATGAGATATTACAATAATGAATTGTAACCTATAAATGAATTGGTAAATTCATAGAATTTTACAAGTTCTCTATATGAGTAGTTTATTAAAAATATAATTTATGCCTATTTTAACATTTGGGTGTGTGACATATAATATGGTTTATCCCCAAGCATTGCACCAGCACTATTTTAAGAAGATATTCTTGGCACATAAATGGTTTATTTCTCATTCGCGCATTCAGTTTTTGATTCTATGTTTATTTCGTATGAAGTTCAGATTTAGCATTGTTGAAATTTAATTTAATTTAAATTTCATTTAAATTTAATTTATCTTGTGAGCAAAATAGCTTGTTTGCTGGTCTATTTTTTGTTTGTTTTATAAACTTAAGGACGGAGCCTGAAGTCAAGTCATCTAGCCTTCGAACTGCATTTGCTATGCAAGTGCAAAGTAGATCAACGCTGCTTCAGTCAATCTCCGGGTTTTGTTTATAAATTGAACAATCGATTTGCAGTCATTTACGGTAATGCTGATTGCTTTAACTTTAATTTTGATTTTGTGAAGAATTATTACTGTTGTTTACCGTAATGCTGACATTTATGGTAGTCATTTACGTTATATGGAGTTCATTTAAAATGTCAAATTGACTTACTCCTTTCAGTAAACATTATTTTTACTGGTTAAATTTTTGTTTATGCCATTTATGTAAAGAATAATGTCTAGTGATCCATACAATTTTAATTAATTAGAGAATAGCCACAACATCTTTAATTAAATAAAATTATATATTTTGATTGGTTAGATCACATAAAGATTATTTAGACATTAAATTGTAATTAATTAGACTAAATATACTAATTTTTATCCCACAGGAATTTTTATTATATTTATGTAATTAATTAGGATAAAATTTCATAACCTACCCATAGGAGTTATGAATTAATAGTTTTATCATAGAGTTCAAAACAATGAATAATTGAATCTGCTTGAATTAAAAATTTAGCGCACAGGCAATTTTTGTCATTAGATTCAATTTTGAGCATGATTTACATTGGTAAAACATGAAATTTTATTAAGCCTCAATTTTAACATAAGCATGTGATTTTTAAAATTGATGCAGTAGTACAACCTGCAAATTTCTCTGAAATCCGTTGTGACATTCCCAAACTTAAGGGAGATAACTATAAGGTTTGGAAGGAGAGGATTCTCCTTCATTTGGGGTGGATGGACATAGATTATGCTATTAGGAAAGATGAATCACCGACACTCACTAATACCAGCACTACATCGGACATCACACTTTATGAACGATGGGAGAGATCCAATCGTCTAAGCATGACGTTCATTAAGACTAAAATTTCAGCTGGTATTCGTGGTTCCATTGATCAGCATGAAAAGGTCCGAGACTTGTTGAAGGCCATTGACGATCAATTCGTCACTTCAGACAAGGCACTAGCAAGCACCCTAATCATGAATTTCTCATCCCCAAGACTCACCAGTGTGAAAGGTGTGCGTGAGCACATCATGTAGATGAGGGACACTGTGGCTCAATTGAAGAAACTCGAGGTTGATATATTGGAGTCATTCCTACTGCACTACATCTTGAACACCCTTCCGCACCAATATGGACCTTTCAAAATCTCATAGAACACACATAAAGACAAATGGTCAATTAATGAACTCATTACCATGTGTGTTCAAGAGGAAGAGAGACTGGTGATGGAACTGGGAGAGAGTGCAATGATGACAACACGTGGAAAGGGAAAATCTCAAGCCAATCGGAAAGGGAAAGGTAAAGTACCTCCCCAAGTTGGTATCAAGAAGGATTCCAAGTGTTTCTTCTGTAAAAAGAAGGGACACATGAAGAAGGAATGCGCCAAATTTCAGAAATGGCTTACAGACAAAGGCAATTTAATCTCATTTGTTTGTTATGAATCTAATATGGTTAATGTCAATATTAACACATGGTGGATTGATTCTGGATCAACAATTCACATTTCGAATTCCTTACAGGGTTTGAAAAACCTAAGAAAACCAGTGGGAAGTGAGCAAAGCATCTTATCAGGAAACAAGATGGGCTCGCATGTGGAAGCTATAGGAACATGTTATTTAACTTTAAGTAGTGGTTTTGTTTTAGAATTAGAAAAGACCTTTCATGTCCCAAGTTTTTCTAGAAACTTGATTTTAGTTTCAAGGCTTGTACCTTTTGGATATTCCTTAAACTTTTCAGAAAATCTTTCAGTCTATTTTATAAATCTGATTGTGTTGGGAATGGTATTTTGTCTAATGGTCTTTACTGCATTAATTTACAAAACAATGTCACTTATGATTCAATGCATGTTCACACTGGTACTAAAAGATGTGTTA
>APFE030930579.1:3530-14993 GCA_000404065.3 Pinus taeda
GGTACTTTCCTCCTCAAATTGGCGAGATAATGCATCTACTACACTATTGTCTTTCCCTTTCTTGTAAATGATCTCATAATCATATCCCAGCATTTTGGCTAGCCATTTATTTTGTTGTGGGGAGGATATCGTTGCTCCAAAAAATATTTAAGACTGTGATGATCTGTGCGGATTTGGAAATGTCACCCCAATAAATAAGGTCGCCAGGTGTCGACTGCATGTAAGATGGCCATCATTTCCTTCTCGGAGGTAGATTGGCCCTGATTCCTCCCACTGAGTTGTTGGCTTGTGAAGGCCAACGGTCACCCTTCCTACATTAAAACCGCCCCAATACCTGTACCCGAAGCATCACATTCAATGACGAAAGATTTGGTGAAGTCAAGTAGTGCTAAAACTGGAGTGGAACACATGGAATTTTTCAGAGCTGTAAAGGCCTATTGTGCTTCCTCATTCCAGAAGAATGGATTTTTCTTTAGGAGTTGGGTGAGGGATTTCGCTATGCGACCATAGTTGCGGAAAAATTTACGATAATAGCCTGTGAGACCTAAAAATCCTCACAAACTCTTCAAGGTCTTAGGTTGAGGCCATTCCTGCATTGCTTGGATCTTTTTGGGGTCCACCTTGATACCCTCACACCCCACAATGTGGCCCAAATACTCGACTTCTGCCATGCCAAACGAACACTTGGACATCTTGAAAAATAATTTATTCTTGCGGAGCAGTTGCAAGAGTAGATCTACATGCTGAAGATGTGCGGCCCAAGTGAAACTATAGATGAGGATGTCATCGAAGAAGACAAGGACAAATTTCCTGAGATATGGTTTGAGAATGTGGTTCATAAGGCTCTAAAAAGTAGAGGGGGCATTACAAAGACCAAATGGAATGACCAGGAATTCATAGTGGCCTTCATGAGTTCTGAAAGAAGTCTTGGGGATTTCGACTTCCTTCATGCGAATTTGGTGGTAGCCTGAGCGAAGATCCAGCTTCGTGAAAAATTGAGCCCCATTGAGTTCATCAAGCAAATCATCAACCACCGGGATGGGAAATTTATCTTTGACTGTCAACTTATTGAGGGCCCTGAAGTCAGGACACATCTGCCACTCCCCATCTTTTTTTAGCACCATGACCACTGGGGATGAGTAAGGACTGATGCTGGGACGAATGACCCCTGCTTCCAAAAGTTCCTTGATGATTTTTTCTATTTCGTTATTTTGGGTGAATGGATATTTGTATGGGCGCACATTTGGGGGTTGGTCCCCTGGAACCAAGGTGATGCTATGATCATGTTCCCCTCGTGAGGGTGGAAGCCCTTGAGGCTTGTCAAAGACCGGCAAATGGTTATTTAAAATATGTTGCATCTCAGGATGAATTGGCGATGGCTTGGTTTCGACTACCTGGATGGCATTAAATTGAGCTACAACTCCATGATTGGCGTTTTTTAACAAATTTTCCATCCTATACGAGCTGATGATAGAGGGGGCTCCCGCCTGGAGTCCACGGAGGGTATGTGTGCGGTTGTTCTACTTAAAACTCATATACAACTCCTAGAAATCCATTGTGATTGGCCCAAGAGTGCGGAGCCATTTAGCGCCGAGGACAATGTCGCAACCCCCCATGTGTATGGAAAACATGTGGGTTTGCAACTGATAATCCCCCATTTGAAGTTTTACATTTTCACAACGGCCTTCACATTTCATTGTGCCTCCATCTGCAATTTGAACTTGGAAGTTAGAAACTACTCGTACAAAGAAATGCACCGTTTCTGCGATTTTTTGATGGATGAAATTATGTGTACTTCCACTATCAATCAAGACTATTACTAGGCGATGTTTAATAAACCCTCTGATTTTGAGCGTTTGAGGGGAAGAAATCCCTGCCAAGGCATGCAATGAAATAACTGGTTCCTCAGAGATATTTTCCTGTTGGTTGTCTTCCTCTAGCGGCTCATGTTCCTCCAGTGGTGGATCTTCCTCGGTTGAGCTGTAGTCAGTGGCATCTATTTGAAAGAATTTGGGCTCCTTACATTTATGACCTGGGGAGTATTTTTCATCACAATAGTAACATAGTCCTTGCTTCCTTCTTTCGGCCATTTCCGCAGGGGACACCTTTTGGACCTTAAGTGTTTGAGTCGTGTTGTGAGCCTGTGGGGGATGACCTTTAGCGAGGAAATTTGGGCGACTGCATTGGGCTGCTAATGCACGTTCCACCTTACGAGCTACTTGGCAAGCCTCCATCCACATGGGAGGGTGGTGAAGTAGAACTTGAGCTTTGATGGCTTCTTTAAGACCGCTGATAAAACATTTCCTGTAGAACTCATCTGTGAGACCCCTAGTGCAGAAAGCTAAGCCTTCAAAAGCGGTAATATATTCATCCACTGTACTAGTCTGTCGGAGCTTAGTGAGACAACCCAAAAAAGAGTCTTCCTATTCAAAGCGATCTTGAAGAGCTTTGGTAAATTGGGTCCAAGTCCTAAAAGGTCTATTGCAACGTTGATGCCATTCCCACCATTGCCACCGTTCATTGTCGAAGTACATGCTCCCCAACATAAGCTTAGTCCCATCATCTAGGATATGATTCAATTTGAAATACTGCTCCATTTGTGCTAGCCATGCAGACGTGTGAGCACCGTCAAATTTATGCATATCCAACTTGGGAGGTCGCTGACTGGGTGGTGGATGGGTGTGCCAGACGTGAGGAGAGTGGCTAGATTCACCGACATTGTATTCATGGCCATTATGCACCTCCTCATGGGCTTGCTCCTTGCCCTTTGAGAGAAATTGTTGTATCTGGAGACTTAGTCCGCGAAGCTCAGTTTGGATGGAGTTCACATTTTCTTCAAGTTTGTCCATCCTTTCATTGGCCATCGCTTGAGCTCTAGTTGCTACCATACACCAACCTGATGAAAAATTGGGACCGCCAAAAAATTTTCACAATTAATTGAATGGTACCACCATGCTTAGCTCGTCGTCCTGATTCTAATGGGCTAGATCACCAATAAGCGCCCCGAAGATCTCAGATTTTTTTTTTTTTGGAACTCCTAACGGAGTTTTACTCCTTCCTGATCAATACTGTAGTCGCCAAATCCTCAAAATGTCAATGCGGCCAAAAGTCCTGCGACAATTATACCCTGGTATAGGAACCCTTCACAATGAATCTGGTCTGGTGGATCTAAGAGATCTGAATGGTGGATCGGATAGCGCTGGACGGCTGAACTGACTGCTTCTGCAGATCTGATGAATCTAATAGATCGAAATGGCTGATTGGGACCGATGTCTGCTGCTGCTGCACTCCTTTTCTCAAGCGGATCTGGAAGAGATGATGATTGAAAAGGGAACTAGGGTCTTGAGGAGTGTCAGGTGCTACAGATCGCAATATACATAAGGGTCTGGTAGTAGTACTCGGCCCAATGTTTCAGGGTTGTAACTAAGGAGGGTCGACCGTAGCCTTAGCCGTACCACCCGACTACCCTATCGTACGGGTGAGTAATCTCTCGGAGTGCTGTTCTCGATGTACTCTAGCTGCAAGACGGCCGACGGTTTATCTATGGTGAGGTTTTCAGGGAGCCTATGGGGCTTCTTATATACCCAAAGGGTACGTGGAAGACAGTCCGTGCGCGGTTCTGTCTAATGCGCTACTACTCGAAGGGGTACCCATAGGGGTTACACGGGAGTCCAACAGACGTGACCACCTCTTGTATTTCCTGTGTGCATGCCTCCCCAAATCTACAGATTTATGTGCTCAATGACAGATCCCATGGTTTAAAGACGCCGGAACACGTCTCGAGCCAAAAAAAAAATTGCTACGAAATGGAGATCCCGCTGGCCCTGGAAAGTGCTCTAATACCACTTGTTATGCTCTTAACCTGCAAATGATACCAAAATACAAAATATGCGAAGAAAAGAGACCCAGAACACAGAATATGCGAAGGAAAAATACCCAGAACATAGAATAGCAATGATTTTATTATTCAGAGAGTAATGTTCACTTGCCTCTTCAAGGGGGCAACCTCCAATAGAGCAGAGATCGATTACAAAATAAGACACGATACTCCTCGCAGGGAGTTTCTATCCTTTATATATGACTCATATATGCAATACCACGGGCCAATACCGCGATATTACTAATACCATCTATCTAATACTACGACCCATTTGCAACTAACTGTGGTTCCGTTATTAATTGCGGATTAACCACTTACAATTATTAATATGGGCTTTATTGACTCTTGACTATGACATGGTCCCATTACATAGATAAGGGGGTTAGGGTGGGACCCTAACACTGAGCATGGCAGAGACTCGATTAAGAGGGGGTTCGACTTAGGCCCGGTGCGTGCAATACTCTTTGGGGCTACCTGACCCATCTAGTGCTCGGTACTGGTAACCGATTACCAAGAAGCTAAAGAATCAAATGCTCACATGGGAAAAAGGTACTTAGTGACCAAATCTAGGGAATCCTTCCCTATAGGTGATGGTGTAGCTGGCATGTGACCCTCATAACCATGTGACCCTCATTACCATTACCTTGGTTAATTCCTCGCCTACTAGAAGGTGTCGCTAGTTCTTTCGGGAAGTTGCTCCAGACCCATCAAAGGATCTCCATAAGGCCTAGTTACTCTGAGTGTGGACAATAATATTAGGTCTTCATAGGACTATTTATCATACAAAACAAACAAAATTCATTTTTTGTTTGCTTGGTCACATAGTTTAATTAAAGGAAAATAAAACATTGATATTTTCAATTTGCTTTAAGTATTTGATCCAATTGTATAGTATATATATATATATATATATATATATATATATATATATATATTATATTATATATATATATATATATATATATATATATATAATATATATATATATATATATATATATATATAGGTATATATATATGTATATATATATATATATATATATATATATATATAGATATATATATAGATATAGATATCTTCGTCCATCAACAAAATCAAAGTAGCGCACAATCTAAATTGACACCATAGGGGACACCATGGCTCCTCATCGATCTAGGATTTTTTTAAACCTGCCCCCATTACCGAGAGGTGTACCAAGACTCTCATCGTTTAGGTAGAGAGGATTCCATTCAACCACCATTATTGGATCTTCCTTTATTGGTGTAGATTTACTTGGAAATCCTCCATGGAATGGTATACCCTTCACCAGTCTTGAAGGATCCCCACACACTACCCCCTTTGGGAGTGTGCACACTTCTCCTCCAAACAGTGCTGAGCTATCCATTAGGGTAATAATCCTATGACATCACCACATAGGACTGCACTGCATATAGCTATTCAGGATCACTTTACAATGGTAGGGAATGCACATATCCCATTTTTAGCTTCATTAAATCTCTGAGATTTAAGCAAGCTCACAAATGACTTGATCAAACATGGCCAAAATTGGCCATCTATGCCCACAAAGCTCCCTTAAGATATTCCAAAATTTGAGGGAAAGTAGGGCTAAGACCCAGGGAACCATGACATGACATTTCACCTATGGTTTTCATCTAATAGTATCACAGAATTTAATATTATATTAATGTTATTTCAACGTACCCTAACAGGGCCTACCATGAAGTGGTATATATACCATCCCTCTGCATCTCATGAAACCTTTAGCTCATTAGCTAAAGTATTCCTTAATTTATTCCAAATCCCAATCCACCATGATTCAGGGCTAGAACTTCTAACCAACTTCAAACAAACACAAGCTATGGACATCTCTGACCCATATCCATGAATGGTAGAACCACTGCAACTTGTGCAAAAATGGATTTTGAAGATAAAGTCCTCCTGGACATTTTCTTGAGATTCCTCACCTTTGAAATATCAAAGGACGTGGATAAAAAATTCCCGCAAAGTGAGGAAGAAAACATCATTAAATCCCAACAACTGGAGTTGATCTATAACGAGCCATGGTACATTTACCACGTACTTCCAGATGCCTCACGCCTGCAATATTATTGAGAAATAGCAGGTGCATCCAATAATTATGACGAGTTAAATGGGGCCCTATCCCAAAGACATCACAAGAGTAGCTTCAAATACCTTGTGTATCCAATGAATGGCCCATATTAGGATGATACACTACCATGAAAAAATACAGGGTATTATAATGGTCAACCCACACCGATGCAGAATATAGGCAATAGGGTTAACCTACACCACCCCCCGCAAGGAGGCCCGTATCATTCCCCACAGGGAAATCAATACTCCTCGTGGATTATGTATAAAATTTCTACTCCCCCAAACTAGTATGTTAACTAGGGATAGGAGAACCAATATTCTCCATTCCCAATGTCGTAATAGAATATCCCATCAAAGGAAAGCAATGCAGGGGTAAATCTAGAGCAACAATCTCTCGCTTCACCGCATCAATCGGAAGAACAAATAAATTTGGTTAATCCTTCTAATGGTGCTAGGAAAAAAATGAAAAATAATCCAAAAGGAGAGCTTGAGCAGGGAGGCAGCAACCAATAATAACCCCCAAAGGCATCAAGAAGGGACAACCCCAACCGGAACCAAAACCAAGGTGTGACCAATAACAACTCATAGAAACAGGTCAAGAACACTAGTCTCTGGACTAATCATGAATGGGCCATTTGTGGGGAGTATGACCATTATACCCATCACTCTCCCCAACTTCTGTATTTAAAAAGGATACAAGAGAGTAGGGGGAAAAGTAGCCAACTGATTGAAGTCATGTAGGAACCCTTTCCCCATCAAGGAATTTTTAACACTCAAAAAACTTTCCAAGCTCATCCACTTGGAGAGAACCTCAACAATACTCCTAACCATGATATCTTCATGATAGGATAGGATGTCCTCTCGCAAATGAGGAACTAGACTTATGAGACTACCCTAGAGCCTAATCCGTCCACCTCGGCTAAGGCCATACCTACTGGACCATTGACCATTATGCAACTTCCCATTACTATCATTTCCAAAATGGTTAAAGAACCTTTACGGTATGTAGGGCCCAATTGAAAATCTGCCCATAGTTACAACATTGTAGATAACTTGTCTTAGTCACCATTAGCTATGTTAGGGCTTGAAGTCCCACAGACGTGCCCGACCTGGAAAAAAGCCCTACTTTCTGCTTTAGGTGCAATCGACCCATACGATTCCTACCTCATGGTCTTTTCCTTGGATAGAGATACTCCTTGGCTACCCTCAATCATCGCCTTCCAAATCCCTATCTCAATCCAGAATATCAATATCCATCGTTGCATTTCCAATGAAGGGTCTTCCACATGCATCATGTACAAATCTGTTGGGAAAAAATTAGGATCCCCTGAACTTAATCCTTCTGACATAATGCTCAAATTGTACGAAAGATGCCCTTCTTCTCTTCATAGTCTATATCCTAGCGTGCCAGTTAAGTTGGTTGGAAAAAATGTGTTAATATACATTGAAGTACTCAACACCCAGTTGGATTACAACATCCTCCTAGGCCAAAGTTATATGTATGAAATGCTTGCAATCACCTCATCGGTGTTTAGAATCATGATGTTCCCCCATGATGGGAAGGTCATTACCATTGATCAGCTCATGTACTACAAGAAGACAACTTCATCCACACCATATGGCATGTCTTCCTTAGTATCCCAAGAAGTGGTCACTACTTACATTGAGCTCAACCCAGGCCAATTTAAGTCATCAAACATCCTAGGAATATTCCCAGGAGATCCTCTGGTAATACAAGAGATTGCCCCAAATACTGAAGCACCAGTTTGCATGATGGCTCATCAAACACCCCCCAAATACTAGAATCAGTTCGAGACACCTCAATACCTGCAACTGAAGAAGTCAGGTCTTTATCTCCTACAATTATGCAAACCCCTTTCTTATGCCCTCCACCCTGTTTTGTCTCACACGAAGCCATGGAAACCCTCACATTACCAAATATGACACTCACAATACCATTTTGGTACCTAATCCCCATGACTGTGTCAACTGAGTAAGGACACATGCATGAAGGGAGCTTCCTTGTACCTCCATTTGAGAGGAACAAACCTACTAAAAAATGTCGGGAACCTACCGCAATTGGACTTGCCAGAAAAGTGAAACAAAATGGTGAAAAAGGAGAAACTTCAAACTCCTCCAAACCCATGCAACCCTATGCATTATGTGAGGGATTCACACCCAATTCATATATGTCCCAAAATAGATGAATTAAAAACAATAATGCATGCCTCCAACACATTGTTAACCTTAGCTCCAGCAAAAGGAGCGAAATTCGTACCTTTACGTAATAAGGACGTACGCACCAACCATGTGTGTGCCATATGTGATATATATGGACATTACATTCATAATTATCGATCCTTCTTCACACAAATGAGCCATGACCACTCACTCTAGCCTAGGAACCATCTCACATACATATCTAAAATTTTAGCATCATTATGCTACATTCATCTACGCATTCACCCCATTCGCTCAAGCCCCCTCACAAATACTAATGGATGCACCTCTGTGTCTTACATTTGGCCTATCATTCATCTACATCACCTAACCCATTTGTACCACCTAACCCACCCACTCGACACAGAGACCAACCAATTGGGTCCCCACCTTTAGTAGATACATTACACCTTCTCACATGTTACTATCATCATCAAGCACCCATTTCCATTGGTATACATCCAAACCAACCCCTATTATTTTGGAAAGTGTCCAAATATTTTTTCAAAAAAGAAAAAAAAGCCTCTCATCCACATTTGATTTTTACAATCCATGGCCCTCACCTATCTATATTATTTGATCACCTTTGGTCACATCTCATCAGTAAATCACCCCCATTTTTCACGTCTGTCAAAAATAAATTACACCCATCCTAGAAATCCTACCGACTCCAGGATCATCAGAAAGCATGTTTTGATTGCCACCATTTGCATCTCGAGCTATAACCTCACAATAGCTATCTGTATCCTCAAATATTGATAGCCCTTGCTATCATGACTATCTGACCCAAGTTATTACAATATGTTCATATCTATTTCTTGACTCACCACATCGAACGGATGACACCTCTTTCTTGTCGACTTCAACAAACATATTCCAGGAAAGAAGTAGTACCTTGGATACTCCCTCCCTTAATAGGGACATCCTTGGTTGGCACATTGGGAACCATTATTTCCCAATGATGTCAACGGTTCCCTTGAAATTTGACATAAACTTAAAACATTCATGTTAAGGTGGTGTCATACTTAGTTACTGCTACAACTCGTTCACATAGTCAAAGACCCCCGCTTCACTAAGAAACTCATTCAGAAGTGCTTATATTATGAGGTGGGAAAGGTACCCATCACTAAATATCTGTGCATGCCATAGCACCCATCAAGAAAGTAATTCATTGAGATATGCATAGGAAAATAATATTTCACCTATTTGACTAGAAAGTTCCCCTAAGGACATCAACAATGTTCATCATCATCTATCAATAGGTCAACAACCAAAAAGTTGTCTAGACACAAATCATTTGTTGTCCAATTGTAATCAATTATGATTAGCCATCATAACGAGCATGGGAAATTCCCATCTCATATAAAACACACCATTATTGTAGTTTTTCCACTAGAGCATGGGCATCATTCATACTTAGTCAATGATTTTTCTCTACTCATCTCTGAAACAAGCTATCCTCTCTCTCGAAAAATTAATCAGACTCTCCAAAGAAAATGAAAACATGATGTATTTAGGCTATACGTCTACTCCTAACCTCATACATTAGGGGGCAACTTTTAACACAAGAAATTTGTACACCTGCTAGTACAATCCAGAAGACATTAAAAGTGTCTAGCATAATGCATAGGTGGACATTTTTCCATCTGAATACATTATAAAGATTCAAAAATCAAAGGTTCTCCTAAGGACCAAAGTTTATAAAGGAAATAAATTAAGGTTGCATGTATATTTCTTCGATAAACACACATGCATGACATATCCTAAAAAATTTGCGCAGTTGCAGAAAAGGTATCTCCCCAGTCTAGTACAACTCTATACATTTGAAGTAGATTTCTTAATACGAGATTAGCCTAGTACAACCAAATTTGAGTCACCTTGGAGAAGTGCAACCCTCAATAGAATCCTCTTGTCCTACTCATGTGTATTTATCATACATGTACCAAGAGAGGGAAGAGGTATTAAAAAACATCTTTATAAACATGCCATGGGAGAGACAAAAGAAGAGACATTGTTATGCTTGCCAAATTGCTTGTAAGGAAACCACCATTTCATTATTGAACCAAGGAAGTGAAGAGCACTAGAATGTTGGCCAAATTTCTTCTAAGAAAACTAGCACCTTAGTGAGTGATGAGTAATGCAACCTTTGGAGAGTATTCACACTTATTTGAGAGAGAGGAGAAACTTGTAAAGAGATTGAGGAAAAGAAACATCCTTGTTGAGGATTTTTGAGCTCCCTAGCTCAAGGAATTCTTTCAAGTGTTTTAGTATTATGATTGTATTCAACCTCTACCACCAACAATCAATAGAGAGATATTTTTCATATATTATTGATGTTTTTTCTCCATTTGAGTATTGTTACGTTCATGCACCTCTTTGTTTAACTCTATGTTTATGTATGCATTTTATCCATTATTTAGAATGTTGTGTTTGTTTAAGATTTTTTGGTAACAACACCAATTTTGACTATGATCCATTGCAGGTAACAATCCATTGCTAAGGGGGTGTTTGTTGGTATACTTGTGCTCCAAAAACACTACAACACATAATATTTACTTATGATAGATATTGTTTAGTGTAATTCAATTGCATACGTCATGTATCGAGAAATTGTGTGATTCAATCCACATGAATTGATCCATTATATTAACCATGATTCTTGTTTTAAATTGAATAATTAAATGTTAATTGACAATGTGGAGTTGGGTTAATGATGTCATGTTGAGAGTATGAAAATTAAAAGAGGGCAAACATTGTGTATCGTGTGGTTTAGTAAGTTGATGTACAATGAATATGCAAGTTTGGAAAAATATAAATCTAGATATTCTTCAAGTGGGTGCCAAAGAAATTATAGGGAGCTCTACTTTGACTACTCTCTCGCCCCTGGATGTATCAATATTGATGCAAATATATTTGTATTCATAATGTAATATATTTATAAGTTTAAAATAAAGAAAGTTCAATGAGATCAAATGAATTTAATAGTTATGAGAAAATATCAATGGAACTAATTTCAGAAAGTTTACTCTCTAACTTTGGTGAATGAAACAAAGAAGCAAAGAGTTTGAGTTTGGGCTAAGTTTAGAAGGTTTGTAATACCACACCAATTTCATGCCTTTCTATTAATAACTTCAACAAAATAGAAGTCATAAATTATTTCAAAAGATTTCAACAAAATTATAAAGAAAATAAAATTGACTCCAAAATCAAACCTCTTGACAAAATATTACACCCAAGATAAATTGGCTTAC
>APFE030930581.1:11566-133887 GCA_000404065.3 Pinus taeda
AAGATATGCTCTCCTTATTAAAAACCTGTTTCCTAGTCAATCTTAGTCATTGGAAGATCTGCTCTCTTTATCAAAATGCATCCATGATGTGATGCTTCAACTTGTCTTGATGATGAACCACACTTGTTGGTTTGTAGACAAATATTTCATAATGTGATTTACCCGGAAAAATCTCTCATACCCATTCATCAATAACCATTGAGTAATTTTTGTTTACATGTAATATTTAGAAAGATGCATTGTATTCCTAACATCTATAACTAAATAATATGATAGTTAATTTAGTAGTTGTTTCATTAATTAAAAAAAAGAAAAGAATCAAAACATATGTATTTATTAATATTTAAAAAATGTATTTATTTTTAAAATTTAGTATGGAATAATCCAAGCTTCTATTAATGAGGATTTTTTTTCCAACTTTAAATGCTTTAAAAATCTAATAATTTTTTTTACATAATTAAATTTTTTCTCAAATCAAATTTCATGTATGGTGAAATAATTTTTTTAATATCTTTCTATTACAAATACATTTAGATGATTGAAATTTTGATTATAGTTTCCAGTAGTTAAAAGATTTAATTTTGTATATTGTTTAATTTTGACAAAGTATAGGAGATATGTTATTGTTGGACACCTAATCCTCTAAGGGTTATGGTGTGAAAGATAAATAGTCAAATGGAGTCCAAAAAACCTTGGAATATGGAATCTGATGGTCACTCCATGTATTATAAATGTATTATAAATGTGTATCATTTGTTAATAGAAAAGGTATCCACGCTTTACCTTACTTACTGTCTACATTTCATGTGCATCTGAAATGGTATGAGAGCATCCAATTTGCACATCAGCAACTTAGCTTGAACTTCTTCTTAAATAAGCATTGGCATGAGCTTCCTACACTCTAGCTTTTTTAGGGGGTATCTGACAATCTGTGTAGTAACGTCTATGTGTGTAATTCACCTAAACTCTACCACTTTGAGCAGTGTTGAAATCCTTACTAGTTTAACAGATCTTCATCTGTTAGCTTGAATAAAATCCTGAAATTAGTTTAAAAAACATGGCATTTGTCAAGACTGCATCTCTTATTCGTTGCTCTTCTGCATGCCCTTCTGCATGCCTCTAGAAGCTCTAGGTTTCATTCTTGCATGCTCATTTACCGCATTCCAAAACCCTACATTTTCCATTTCTGCGCTACTCAAAATATGTCTCAACAAATGCAGAGAGGTTGTGCATTATAGAGTCTTGTTTGAATCATTTCAGATTTATCATAGACGAAATGTTGCAGCAAGGGCTTACACTTTGAAGGGAGACAGAAGTGATGCCATTAGAATTGACCTTGGCACCAAAAACATGTGCACAACAGTCATGCAGAGGAGAATCCAAATGTGATTGAAAACTCTGACGACTCTCGTATAATATCATGAGTGGTTTCCTTTAATTAGAAAGGAGACCTACTCGTAGGGACCCCTACAAAACGTCAAGCAGAAATTTTGAATCTTGGCCTTCATGTCACACACATAAGAGCAACTCGGAGCATTGAACGACCTCTCTAGATCAAGTGACATGCTAAACAGTTGTTGCAAAATGCTCATATAACTCAAATGCCATCAGTGGTAGCCTATCTCCCTCATTGAAACATTAAGGCTTCATATCACAATCCTTGTCCCTATTGACATTGTTGAAGTCGTGAATTTTAGGAATCGAGGTGCCATCAACAGTGAATATCTTGCCTCGCCTTAATTTCCTGTGTTAGAACTAGAATCTATTTGTTTTAATTCCAGAGTAAACATTGGAGCTCAAGACATTGTTTTTGATGTGAAAAAAAATATACTTTCCATAGTGATACCACGTTGTTTTTCTGCTATAGTGAGAACACAATATTCAATGCCTAGAAGAATAGTTAAATGGTTGAGGAATGCGCCACAACAGAAGCTTGGTCATCTCTTGTGGTCAACTTTGGTGAGCAGCACATGGGTTGTGGGATCTCTTTGAATCAGTTGATTGAACATTGATTTCCCCATTGAATTAATCTCTTGTGCGTGGAACCCCTCCATAATTTTGAAGTGATGAATTTGATTGAGCGTTGGAATTTGTTAAAGAGGCTGTGTATTATGCCAAATGGTGAATTCAAAGTCAAAGTTATTCGTAGATGAAAGGTACAAATCTCTTTGTGTAGGACGAGTTTCATTATCCTACTATGTTGGATTGAGTTTTCAAGCTATATTAGTTTGTGGAGGCTTTCTGGGCAAGGATAAGTTGTATCTTCTCTTTCTTGGCTGTGTTATCTCTACATCTCAAGCTTATACTCACTCTGCTTAGTGTGCCAAGCACTTCTTAGCACTTCTTATTTCTGGAATGCGATTTCTTACATTCATGTTGTGATGTATGGATGAATGGGTACGTGAGATCTCATTCTTGATTGTTGAGTCACTGTCTTCATATTTGTGTACTGTATGTCTGTGAAAATTAGCTGTGAAGTTTTTCAACATCATACAGCTGGAAAGTGCCATCACACTTGGAGAGCGCAGATATAGTTGTTGTGCTCATCACTGACAATGGTCTCGAATTTCTTGCGATGGTGGGAAAGTAGTGTAGAAAATATGGCAAGCCATCAATGAAGTATAAAACTTATGCTTTCTTTTTGTTAAAGAGGCAGTCGCCCTGTACCAAGAATCTGCGTCTTATTTGGGATGTAATGACCACTCCACTTCATGTCACTATGATCTAGAGTGCTCTTTCAAAGGGTTCATTCGAGAGGCACTAGATCGCCAACGTACTTCAGAGAAATTTATATCGGAAACAATGATTAAGTAGGTCTTTTATCCGAAAGTTTCTATTGGTTATCAGTTTATTTTGTCTCTGCTCATTATTAGGACCGTACATTGTTAAAAATATAATTTCACTGCCCGCGCACAGGTCAGCGGTCAACGGAGAAAACCACGCGGTAAATCAAAACCGCTGGTCTCATATCGCACCACCCATCAGACTGAAGTAGTTTCCGTGCATCGAGCTCCGATGCAATTGGGAGCTGACAGTTGTTCAAGCGCTGATGTTGGCCTGACATCAGCACTGACAATCCATCGGAAGGTAACTTTCACCCAGCTAACCCCTTCCGATATTGTCCTCACCCGTTGATTTACCTCCAGCATTTACCACCGTCGATTTGACAAAGCTGCACGATGGTGTAAAGTACAGTCAAAATGATGTTCCGATATCCATCCTCCGCCGTTGGATTAAAGTCAAGTCTCTCCGCCGTTTGATCTCCTGAAAGTTCTCCGCCGGTTAAAAAAATGCATACGGGTCTGATATAACATTAATATAGTATGGTCCATAAGTATTGGCCATCCCGTATATTAAATTGCTGACATTTATTTTGGTAGGGTCGTTAATATTTTACGGCGAAGTTAATATAACGTATGGGTAAGTTTATTTTTAATATATTTTTTTAATATGGCGTTGACTCCAATTTTTGTTATGTAAAAACAAAACCCACGGGGATTAAAAAAATGTAATGTAATTTTGCATATGGAAAAAAAAGAGAGGAGACAGGGGGTCCGCAGCGCCAATGAAAAATTTGTGAATCTCACACAGTGAAAAAAAAAAAAAACTTCGCAGCAGCGAATGTAAAAACACAGAGAGGTGAATTTTGTATTACAGGGAATGCACAGAAGTGCACAAGCATCTTGGGTCTTTAATGTAAAAGTGATTTTCATCCAGCAGAGTAAATTTTGTTTTGTAATGTAAGATTGCACAGCAGTGCAGGAGGAGAAGTAAATGAAACCAGTGGCTTGTTTTGTTCCAAATCCATGAGTTGTTTCACACAAGTGAAAAGGTAAATCTGTAACTCCCTGTAAGTTTGTTTTTCACACAGCAGTGAATGTAAATGAAATATTTACACACAGTGGTGTAAATTTCATAGGAGGCAGAGTAAATCTTGTGAAAATGTTTTGGTGAATCCCTCTGAGTGAAAGAGGATGAATATGTAAATGTTTTTGTTTAATGAATGAAATTTTATGGTGGTGAAATACTCTGTCCTGTGAAATTGTTTTTAAAAGACTTCTCTGTGTAAAAGATCCTGGTGTAAAGGAAACAGAGCATAGCCTCTGTGTTTTATATCTTGATGGTTTTGGTATTTATCCATCTCAAACAGTAGAAGCAAAAAAAAATACCCAACAAAAGAGAGTTAAAGAATATCAGGGAAGATTTCAGACGGCAGGTATGACTCCTTCTGGCTGCTATTTCTCCCGACGAAATATTGGTATAAAGCGTGGGTTCATGGATTGATGTCATATTTCAATCACGTCACTAAACCCACTGCAGAGCCATATCCATGTCACAACACGTGGCGATTTGAACACTCCACCACAATTTCATTGAATTTAATGTGACACGACTGGCGAATTGTATTTCTTACGCAATTAAAAGACTATGATATTCAAATATCTTTATAATTTTTACATTTACCTTTATATGGAGTAAAATCCCAGTTTTTTTAAAGCAGTTGTCTATAATGCGACTTTTTGAAAGATTTTCTGGTGGGTTTTTCCGGTCAAAATCCGGCAGCAATTTATTGGAATGACAAGTTTGATAGCTAGTTTCTGCACAATCAAAGCGTCCCGGAGGTTTTTCATGGTGCTGAATCCAAATATGCAGTTAAAAAACCATTTTAAGTGCAACAAATCAAGATTTAACCTCAGTTTCTTCCGCGGGATTCCGTCACCGGAATCTCCAAAAAGTCGCATTATAGACAACTCCTTTTTTAAATGGTAGTGTCTTTTAATATTATTTTAATATTCGTTGCTTTTGATTCTGAAGGTGTGGAGGAGATTTTAACTTTAGAAGTGTTGAAGAAATTTGTTCTTACAAGCGTCTAGGAAATCTAATTTAGTGACCTCGCAATTGACAAAATATTAAACTATCCCTACAAATTTTTAATATTCTTATATTATTACCATATATGAGACATTTTTTTATATATGATTATTACTCGACAGATAATATATTAAGATGGCAGTTTAATTTCCCAGCATTCTGTTATCAATGTGTTAAGGGACCCTGAAAGAGTTTTGAGAATTTGAAAATTCTATAATTATAATTTCGATTTTAAAAAATTTTTCAAAATCTTACAAAAAAATTCAATTATTTTTGGACAAAATCGTAAACTCGTTACACTGCTCTATATCAAATTCCCGCCCGCCCTGGTCGGCGTTCTTTACCGGGACATAAGGAAAAATATTTCCTTGTATGATTTGTAGGGCTTACCACTTTCATTATTCTTCTCTTTCGGACTTGACATTATTGTATAAATTCTCAAGCAATGCGTCATACCTAAATATATATTTATTTCATAAGGTATTTCCATGTATGATTCTTAGCGCTCGCCACTTTCATTATTCTCCTCTTTTCCGATGTGACATTATTGTACATATTCTCAAGTAATGCGTCATACCTAAATATATATATTTAATTCACAAGGATAAAGTTTAAATCGTCAAAAACATTAACATTATTTTGTAACTTATAGGAATAAAGTTTGAGTAATCGAGTACATTGGCATTATTCAAAGAAATATAAATTTATAATTTATAATTTATATTATATAATAATAACATTATCACAATTAGTCGAAACAATAATTAAAAATATGAGAACAAGATAAAGCATAATTTTAATTTTGATCTCCAGTAATTTTCAACTAAGACTTTAGTGGTGCCATTGGATGGTAGAGTCCAAAAGTATTTAAAAATCATGGGTCACATGTGATGTTGGAGGGCATATCTAACCTTATATTTAATGTGTGAATTTACTTTATCTTTCTATATAAAATTAAAATAATGCAACATGCTTTATATATAAAACAATAAATTAATTTAGCATTTCTTTTGTTTTAATGTTACCACACAAGTCATGCATCTTATATCTTAGGAAAAGTTAAGTTAACTTTTGATATAAATCTAGTCCATTTCCAACCAATTCCTTGCCGTGAATGCAACGCTAAGATTAAATGAAAGGTCAACTTGTAAATATTAAAGTAAAGCAATTTACAGCGTGAATAAATAGTCCAATCATATATGAGTTAAAACATTTAAACGAGCACCACTTGGTTTTTAATCCATAGACAATTATCCAGGTATAAAGAAATGTTTGTCCACTTTTTATTAGATTAAACATGGATTAAAACAATTTCAACATCTCTATAACTTAAAATCTATTATTTATAATTTACATTGGTAGTATCTGGTATTATTTAAAAACTATTTATCATAATTATCACACCAACCCCACTTGCAAGGGGAAATTATCTTCACCATTAAAAAAAGTCACTTTTTTACTTCCGAAAATTACATATCCACTTGAGCTATTTTTATAACGTAAAAACGTAAGTTTCACTTTAAACGCCACAATTTCGAAAAAGTACATATAATTCTAATGGAGACAATAAGATAGACACTGAGCACCATTTAAATTGTAATTGGAAGTTAAGGATGGATGGATTTAGTTATTTTTTTATTATTTATTTGGGGTTAAATTATAGGTATTTTCTCTATGTCTATAAATTTAAATAATATATTTTTATTAAAAAAAATCCGAATTATATTATATTTATCATTCAAATTTAAATTTAAATATAATGTATTCCAATCAGGGTGTGAAAGGAACCTCGATTCAGACGGGATCAATCACATGATTGAAGGACGAAGGAGAACGGTACATGGGCAGCCCATCCAAGAATCTCACATGAATGAGGCAAAAGGAACTGCGAGAATGAGGCAAGTGGAGGAAACCTCTGGAAAATAAATGGGTAGGTGGGTGAACATTCAAGGCAGAAAGGTGGTGAGAGAGATTAGTGAATGCATGCAAGGTGGGAGAAGAGAATGAGAGCCACTAGACAAGGTTGGTAGTCAAGAGGAGAACTAGATCTATAGGAGAAGGGGTTGTCGCCGACACTTGGATTCCACCTTCATCAAACTGGAAAGAGACTGGTATTTAACCTGAGCTCTCCTCAATCTAGATTTGGCATCAATGTTGCCAAACTGGAGGACAGTCTGGCATAGAATGAGGGTGGTGTCAAAAGTTTTTGGAAAATGTTGGTCATGCTTGAAGTTGTTGATGTCTGGTTTTTTAATTCTATAAGAAATGAACGAATATGATAATTTTGGCTCGGTTGTTTGTTGTTAATGTCTGGATATGTATTGGTTGCATTTTATGGAAGGTTGGGGGGTAAAGAAGGGATATGTGGAGGGTTATGAGGGACTCTCGGATCCTAGGGAAAGAAATTGGCAATTTCCGTGGTGAAAATCAGCAACCTGGGATTGAGAAGAGGTCATGGCTCCTCTGATAGCTTGTGGGGGTCTAGTAGCTTCCACAACCAGTGGGTGAGCAAAGGGGGTAGGGGAAATGGAAGATAGACTCAGCCTGGCTAGTTTGGTTAATGGGGACATTCAAACCCCACGAGGAAGGAAAGATATATTGTGGAATAGTAATGGGGGGAAGCTTGACCAGCAGGTCTCAACATAGCATCCGGGTAATACTGAGTGGTAGCAGGATACCAGTAGGAAGGAGAGGGCCTGGAACCCTAATGTGACTAGTAGGGCCTCCAAGGTAAACATTCCCTAGAGGAAATGGAGGCATGAATGGGTCGAGAGTCGAAAGTCTAGCCAGGGGGAATAACACTCAGGTAACTAAATCCATTCTTAGTCATCCTGGGTCGAGATGGAATATAGGGGCGGGTGAGAACTTGTAATGATAAGAGGGAGGTGTTGGGGCATCTCAAGTCTAGTGGGTCTGCCCTTGTGGCAGAAATGGAGCCAATGCCTTGCATTTCTAACTTTGGTCACCCCAAACCTTGTCTGCCAGCTCCTAGGAGTAGAGCTGTACCACAACGTGGATCCTAGTTTGAGGACTCCAAAGGGGGATTTTAACGGAGGAGGGAAGTGATACCCTTACTGTTGCACACAACAAGGACCAAGAAAAGATGGGAAGGGAATTGGGGGCAATTGGTTGCCGAGAGCAAATTCGCAGTTGGTATTCTGTAAAGAATAATAACAAGGAAAGGAAACAAACCATGAATGAAGTTCGAATTGGTTTTAATGTTTGCACTTATGTTAACATTACAGGTTTATTTAACTCCTCTACCATTCAAACTCTGGTGCTCCATCATTAGGAGTAGGTAAGAGTACGAGAGGGGTGGGGACTGAAAGAATTGCAGAAGGAAAATATGGTGAAGGCAGAAGCGAGGAAGGGAAGAAAAGGAGGTCGTCGGGAATGCAAATAGGTAGAAAAGAAAATGAAGGATCTGGTGTCTTCAACGATCAAAACCCAATGAAAAAGGGAAAGGAAAATGAGGGAGGAAAGCATGCAGAACTTAATGCATGCACACCATGTAGGAATGCCAGCACAGGTAAAAGTTGTAATAGCAACTTGGGAGGCAGAGTTAAATGCCAAGGAGGTAAATGAAGAACTTACAATGGAGGACTGGGAGCCATTGCTCATCGACCCAAGGCATACCGGAGGCCGTCAAACATTGTCCAGACAAACCATCCAACAACACTGGGACATGAAGAACCTACTGGCCAAGGCCATGACAACATACAGGGACAAATAAGAACCAGTGCAAGCCCATCAAGAGGAACCAAGCCTGAAGGACATCCAAAAGGAAATACAGGCTATGCAGGTACAACAATATCATGAGAACCTATGTTTTGGGCGAATTGAAAAACAAATCCAAACATTGTTGCAAAGGGAAGTGCCTAGGTCAAGTGCCTAGGACCCGACACCTATTGAATCATCCGATGACTGATGCATAGTAGTAGAAAGTAAATTTTGCCTTTATGACAGATAGCATTTACTTTACAAGTCAAAGGATTAAGCATATAGTAGATACAATAGCAAACTTGACATGGATGATAATGATCAAAGTGTTTAAATTTTGAATGGCTTATGATGTTAATTGGTGGCCAACAGACCTGGTTTCCCTCGGGCAGGTTGAGGCCACCAAACATATTTTTGTTACCTTCTTATAGATAATTAATAGAAAAAGGAAGTATACCAAGCTTATTATAATATATATATATTATATATATTATATATATATTATATATATATATATATATATATATATATTTATATAATATATATAAATTTTCTCAATACAATTATTAAATATTTATGGTTTAAAAAAAATTATATTCATAGTTGATGACAATCTAAACAAAATAAGATCATTTACTACAAAATAAATTCTTGCATAACTTGTTTTCTCCATTAAGTTTATTGATGTAAAGAATTAAACAAAATTGGAAATATACCATATAATATGCATCATTGCCCGTGTTCAAGATTCTATATCATATATCATATGCATCATTATAATGCCCATATTTGAGCTTCTACATCATTTTGTTTGTGATTAATATAAGTAGTGATACACATGAGATAAAATAATTATAATTTTTGATAATAAACTCATCATAAGGATATAAATGAGGGGCACTAACATCAATGTGTGTGACCATCCATCACAAGTAATGGTACATGATCTTTTCACTTGGCCTCATCAGTTTTTGCAACATTGTCACCATATTATATTACATTCAATACTTCCTCTCTCTACATTTCCCATTGCCTACACTCACTTTCCAAACCCTCCATTATGACAATAGTAATGGACACCCTCAACACTTAGTCGCAAACCTTATTAGCATAACACTTAACAAAGTCATATTTTATATGAAGTTATATGTTGTAAATATTAATTCACCGGTCCTATTTTGGTGTCATGACTGTGAAAAATATGACTTTATTATCAAACATATTTAATATATTTGTATGTAATAGTCATGTATACTCCCATAATTTAGCTCGACAAAAACACAGTGAAACCTCAATGGCACATGTAGTGATATGATGAATTGAATTGAATGACAAAATAGTTATAACACACCATTGTTCATAGATAGATTCCATTCAAACACCAACACTGAGAGAGAAGCACTCTGTCACCATAGTCCTTGCCACTACTAAATATTAATTAATTGTGAAATAACAAAATGACACAATAGAAATGTCATGAAACTTGAGAGAATTATTTGATTTGAAAATTTTTTAATATTATGATTTTTTTTTTACAATAACTCGAAGATATTTGTATTAATAAAAGATATTTGGCTAATGCACACAAAAATATATAAAAGATAAAAAATTATTAGCATTATTTGGCAAGTTGTTAATAATGAGAAACTTGGCTTGTGTATGACCAGTTCTTACAACCACATAGAGAGACAAAAGTCCAAAAAAATATTTTACCTTATATATTCTATAGTAAATTCCAAGAATTCTAAAATTATTAAAAATAATCAAAATTAAATAGGGCTTATTTTTGCATTGAGTGTTTCAACTACTTCATGCTTAGTCTTTAGGGCCATCAAATTTAAGCATGGACGTTGATTGATTGAGTGTTCATTTTTCCAATGCTATAATTTTCTAAAAAGGTGGAGTTCCAATGCATAGGTTGAAGTCTAAGAGGGAGGTTTCAAATTTGGCTTGGAGCACCATGCATTCAACTTCAACATTCTTCAAAATTTGACATTACCAAACCATAACATCCAAGATCACTTCGAATTTTTCTAAGGATTTTGCATCCTTAGCACATTTGTGTTAAAACATATATTAAATGTTATTGAAATTGGCTTTTATTGACCCTTCATGTCTCTCTAGATTTTTTTGCAATTCCTAAGGTTCTGTAGTATTCACTTAGGAGATGGAGACAAAAATACTATCAATTGAGGGAGAATACCACAAAGAACATGATAGAAAGAAAGCTATCTAAACAGGGGGGTGTGGCGGAGAATGAACTAGAGAAATGCCATTAAAAATAACCCAAGCCATCAATCATAGAAATAAATAAAATGCCTCTGCTTTCACAAATTTCTATTGGATGTTCAATGCTTTCGTAAGAGATCTTCCCTAGATTTTTTTTACTATACCAAAAGCCCTATAATGATGTTGGGTAGTTATAATTATGATAGAATGATAAGTAATAGTTAGGCAAAACACCCTACCTTGGGCCAATGCACTAAAATCACCTTATATTAAATAATAGTAATGTGATTCCATTCAACACCAACCCACTCATAAATGGGAATCTTAAATGTAGAGTGCCTTAGTGGTGTGGCAGGGGGAGAGTGGGTGGGGGGATACTGTTATCAGACAATAGTAGATTAAAAAATCTCACTACAATATATTTAAAGAAGACTTTGTAGTGGACTATATCTTTTATACCTTTCAGGGAACATTGGTATATCTCACTGAAAAAATGGGAAGGAACCAAATTTTATAGCAAGAAGGCTCATCACTCAAAGATAATGATTTTTTTGTGATATGTGGATGCCAACAAAGAATTGTTCTAGTGGCATTATAAAATTAAACCTATCCTCCATCATTCAAAAATCGTAATTTCAAGTGATACAAGTGAAGCATATCGTCAAGATGTCACTTTTTCAATAATTAGGGGATTAATATTGCTCCAAAAATGAATGTGAGTACTCTAGTGTCACAAATATAAATGTTGCATTATTTTTTACTTCTCTAATGAGAAAAGGATCCATATTACACAAAATGTGACTCCTATAATAGCACATAGATCAATATCACAGTAATCGTGATTCTCTAGTGACATGAGGATCCCTATCACATAAAATATTACTTCTATAGTGACACATAGAATGGTATCACACTATTTGTGAATAATAATTGAACATGTTTACATTATCATATGACATATTAAACAAAAATCAAAATATACTACATATAAAACTTGAAAAATAACAATCAATGTGAAATGAAATATCAAGTTGTATTATTCTATTCCATCATATGTTGGACATATCCTCCAAAATCCTTTCTTTAGAATGAAGAAGAAACTTTTATCTATACAAAATCTTTCTTTAAAATTGAAATGATAAATATTAAATGCATATCCACAAGTTTCTCATGTATTTATAACCATTTGCTAAAATCTAGAAAATCAAAGATAACTCTAAGGCCTTTGCTAATCTGTTGTTGAATGTTAGTTTTGTTGTGCTAATTTCAACTTCAAATTTATAAACAAATGCTTGTCAATTGCTTCATGTGCATAGGTTCCATTATGATGTTTGTAAATGAAAACAGGTATATTTTATCAAGTTTTATGTTAAGTTCATGAGCAAAATAACATGAATAACAATTGTTGAACAATAACAATTAAAAGTACAAGAAACCATCAAATTGAACACTTAACACAATGTTTTGATGGAGGAGTTCACCCCTCTTGGGCTACATCTCCTTGGTCCAGCTTCCATGGCTTAGGCCTCTATATAAGCTCTATAATGGCAAGAGTGTTGTTTACAATGCTCTATTTCTCTTGAAACCTACTTCAATGTGCTCAGAATGCCCAAATCAGCTAGGAACACCTTTTTCTGATCTCAATTTGCTAGAATTTTTCTCCAGTTATGGTGAAATTTTTTTCCCTAGTAGACCTCCTCTAAAACTGGAAGAACTCCAGTTAACTCCACTACAACTGGAGATACCGCCAAAAAAGGAGGGACTACCCAAATTTCCTCCGAATTAAACTAGAGGTTAATTAACATTAACTATGAATTAATTAAGCATTGATTGAGCTTAGCGCAGTTATGTAAAACCATTAGTTGGCAGCATCCGGAGGAGGTCACATGTGGCATTGAATGTCATGGTTAGGGGCATTAATCCGCGCGATTCCACTGACCATTAGCATTAATTGCAACATTTTTCACATATGGTGGTGGTAATATGGTTGCAGTTACAGTTTAGTTGGTACAGTTTCTGCTAACTGTTAATTGTAGTCGTTATGTTATGTGTGTTCACATGGGAGGGGGATGGCCCGCATGCTAGCTCCCTCCTAACCCCCAACCACAATTTCATTAAAATTTAAATATAACATTAAACCATAGTCTTGTAAGAAGTACGACGGTGGTGTAATGGCAAACCTTGTAGTTTGTTGGGGAAAGGTCGTGGTTTCAAATCCACCGACCTACCCCATAATATTTCCACTATTGCGCCCCGATAGCTATCCTTTGGGGAGGGACACGTGGTGGCCTCTAGGCTTGCCACTTGTCCCCTCCTCATTGGTCCACCATAAACCAATAAAAACATTCCATATCACCAAACCTGCAAACCAACCACAGGATGCCACTTGTCGAACTATGATTGAGAATTGACCAACATTTGACCCTGTCCAGTCACATACCACATCAGTAGTACGGACTACTGATTGTGCAATGACTGTGCATTTTTTTTCAAAAATTCCTCTATTTGTAAAAGTGGACAAAATGCAATATCTCCTCATACAAACTCGATTTTCAATGAAAGGAGTTGCGGTGGGATCATTTCACTGAGAGGGATGTGGTCATTTAGGTTTCAAATGATTCTAAGAACTTTTATTTTTGAGCTAAATACTAAGTACCTGATCATTCCTCCCCATTGGAAGCCTTTTGGACCCAAAAAGATACTATCAATTGTTCAACAGGTGAGGGTACAAGTCCCTCACCTTCTCAATTTGCAACCATTTGGCTTTAGAATGATTTTGTCCCTTGAGTCCCACTCTAAGGTATTCGACATTACCTCTCTTTGAAGTTCTGTTTCTTCTGTCAAGTATGAGATCTTGCTGAAGTACATCAAGATATTTTGGCGAGAAATTATCTATTGATGGAAGCTGAACATGCTTTCCTTGATCATCAATCAAAGCAGGCTAAAACAATCTCAAATTATTAACATTAACAACAAAGTATATTTGCATATAAGGAGGCTAATCTAGCTTAAATGCATTTTTACCAATCTTTTCCATAAATTTAAAAGGACCATAATGAATTGGCTTAAGATTTTTACCTCCCTCTTGAAGTGTCTCTTTGCTACTATATAACCAAAATTCATCTCCAACTTGAAATTTGTGATCGATACGGTGGTTTTCATGCCTTGCCTTGTAGCTGATTTGACCTCTTTCAAGCTGTTCCTACACTGTGTGATGTATCAACTGAATTTTCTCGATGATCTTCCTTGCCTTATCGATGTCACTATGACCATAGATGGCAACATCTTTCTCAAAGATGAAGTCCAAAGGCGATCTTGGCAAGTACCCAAAACATGCCTCAAATGGCGATGTATTTGTGGAAGAATGCTTTGCCTTGTTGTATGCATGATGTATGTAATGCAACTGTTCATCCCACAACTTGGGATGTTTCCTGCAATATCCTCTAAGAAGATGAATGGCTATCTTGTTGACCACCTCGGTTTTTCCATATATTTGTGGATGAAAGGTTGTACTCTTCTTCAACAAGGTGTCCATCATGTCCCACAAATTTTACCAAAAATTCCCAACAAATCAAGAATCTCGATCACTTACAATGGAAGTTGGAAGACCAAAATGAACCCAAATGTTTTGGAAGAAAAGAAGAGTTGTTTGTTCAGCGGTAATTTACTTTTTACATTGTGTTAGTATACACATGTTTTTGAACCTATCTACAACTATATACAAATAATCATGACCTTTCCTTGACAATGGAAGACCTCCTACAAAATCCATTGAGATACTTTCCCATGGACGTGAAGGTACCGGAAATGGAGTGTACAATCCTATTTTCCTATTGCTAGGCTTACTTGTTGCACACAAAGAACATCCTCTAATGAAACAAGATACATTATCAAACATGTGTGGCCAATAACAATACCTTTGGAGATTCACTATTGTCTTTCCTACACCAAAGTGTCCAATAATTAATGAAGTGTGCACCTCCCTTATGATATTGTTTCTTTCTCCCTATTGAATACATAACTGCCCAAGTGATACAAAAAATTGTTACATACATGGTAATCTAACTCTTCAACTTGCTTTCCTTGCCTCAAGCTTGCATACACATCTCGAAAGTCATTATCATATGCATATTTCTCAATGTAACTTTCATGTAAAATAGAATTATGCTTGAGTATAATAGATGAATTTAGAATAGGCCTAGAAAGCATATCGACTACCTTATTGTAGATTCCCTTTTTGTACTTGATAACCAAGTGAAATTTTTGTAGAAAACCCATCCATCCGAAGTGTCGTGATTACTACAGCTTTGACTGCGACTGTAAGTACTGCAATGGTTGATGGTCGGTATGGATAATGGTCTCCTTCCCCATCAAGTAGTGTTTCCATTTTTTGACACTTTGTACCAATGTGTAAAGTTCTTTTTCATAAGTGGGATAGTTAGTCACAACTCCATTAAAAATTTCAGAATGAAATGAAATGGGCTTACCAAGTTGCATAAGAATTGTTCCCATGGTGTAGTCACTAGCATCCGTTTGAATCTCAAATGGTTGTCTAAGATCTGGAAGAGCCAATACTGGTGCTGAACTGATATTTTTATTTAAAGCATCAAATTCTTTCTACTGTAATTCTCCCAAATGGAAGACTTTCTTGATACTAGTTAATGCATGTAGTGGTGCTACAATGGAAGAAAATTAGCAATAAATTTCCTCCATTATTGTGCTGCCCCTAGAAATCTTCTTACCTCTGTAACTATATTGGGCTTGGGCCAATTCAGAATGACCTCAACCCTAGAGGGGTCTATCTTCAGCTCTCCTCCTCAAACAATGTGTCCCAAATACACTAAAGAAGTCTTGCCAAATTCGCACTTTGACAACTTAAAAAAAACCTGTTCTTTTCTCAAGACATCAACTACTTTGTTCACATGCATGACATGTTCATCTCTGGATTTTCTGAATATGAGAATATCATCTAAGTAAACAATGACAAAGTCATCTAGAAATAGTCTCAATACATCATTCGTAACTCTCATGAAAGTAGTTGGAGCATTTGTAAGACCGAAAAGCATAACAAACCACCCAAACAATCCTTGTTTAGTTTTAATTGCGGTTTTCCAAATGTCCTCTTTAACTATTCTAACTTGATGATAACCACTTCGTAAGTCTAACTTAGTGAATTACTTTTCATACCTCAATTGATCAAGAAAATCATCAATTATTGGGAGTGGATAATGATTCTTTACCATGATTTTGTTCAGTGCGCAGGAATCCACACACATGCACCAAGTCCCATCCTTCTTTGGCACCAAGACAATGGGTGAACTACATGATGAAGTGGATGGGTGTATGATACCTTTGTTCAACATTTCTTGAATTTGCTTCTTGATTTCCATGCTCTCCATAATTGACATGTGATACATGCCAATGTTTGGAAGTGGAACATCCTACTGCAACTGTATCTCATGCTGAATTACCCTCTTGGGAGGTAACCCCTTTGGTTCCTGAAACATCTTGCCATGCTTGTTTACCACATCAAACAAATCAAATTTTAATTTGTTATCACAACCTTCAAAAGATTCATAATCAATATCATTATTTTTCTTGATCATGAGAAGCAAAATTTTTTTACTTGCATTTACTAGTCTCTTCATCTGCCCTACATTAACCAAAGAAATGTTTAACTTTTTTGTGATGGGATCTCACAATATACTCCACCCCATCCTTGAGAAACAAATATTTGTTCTCATGGTGATAAAATACTACTTTCCTATCATACAAATAAGGACTTCCCAAAATGATTCTTGAGATGTCAAGTGGAACTACATCTAACTCAACTTCATCAATGAACTTTTTAGTAACGGAAAACTTGAATAAGCACCTCCTTGTTACCTGTAAATTTTCATTATTGACTATACAATCCAATGGATATGGCTTATGATGAGGTACAGTTTCAAGGTTAAACTTTTTCACCAAGTCTTCTGAAATTAAGTTTGATTGTGACCCACTATCAAATAATGCATCAATCTTTGTATGATTTGAAATTACCCTTACATGGAACAACTCGATTACTGATTCTTCATTTGGAGTGTTATTAGGACTATGTGAGGAACTAGTGCTTGCAACAACTTCTTTTCCTTTTGTAACCATGGCTAAAATCGTGGTCTCATCTTCAGAATCTGATCCAAGATCATATTGTGGGGTAGTGATCATCTTTTGTTTTCCCTTATTGTTTGGTTTCTTAGACCTTAGTTCGGGATGTAATTTCCAACAATGGGTTTCATCATGCCCAGCTTTGGAATAATGTTGGAATATAGTTTTCTCCTCTTCTTCTTCACACTTGCATTCTTCTTTCCCTTCCATTTTCCGCCCTTCTCTTTCTCCTTACCCTTGAATGGCTTCTTCTTACTACCCTCTTCCTAAATGTTCTTTCCTCTTGCTTCAAGGTGTGTGGTTGGCACACATACCTCATCCAAATTGCTTGGATTAAACATAAGGATAGTATGCTTTATGTAGGAATGTAAACTACCAATATATTTCAACTGTGTATCTTGGGAATTCAATTTTACTCCTAACAACAAAGCCCTCTTCCTACACTCCTAGGTATAGTCTTGAACGGTTTGGCCCTTGAGTTGCCTAAAATTTTTCCAACACATAATGGCTTTTTGCATATATGCTAAAGGATAAAACTGCCTTTAATTGCAGAAACAAATTCAACCCAAGAAATGTATATCTTACCATGAATTCTCATTTCCTCTTGAGTCTTTGCTTCCCACCAGACTAATGCTACTCCTTCTAGCCTCAATGAAGCCAACTGGATCTTTATGTCATCTTATTGAAGGTTCTGAAGTATGCAATAAACCTCCAATTGTTGAATCCAATTGTCTAGCGTTTCTGCATTCAACTCACCATTGTACATGCAAAGTTCAAACTTAATGTCCAATTTAAATAAGGGAGATTTTTCCTTTGGGGTTTTTAAATGAGTATGAACACTTATTGTGGTAGATGTGGAAGACGATGTTGTTTGAGATGTTGAGGATGATGAAGATGATGAGGAATATGAAGATGGTGGAGATGGAGGAGGCTTTTCTCCATTATACTTTGAATCCATCTTTTCATATTTTTTATCTCCTGAGCTTCCTTCTTCATGTGAAGGCATAAAACTCTCTCCAACCATTACAATATTCCTCTCTTCATAGAGGACTCTAACCATATCAGTTAAGTCATAGAAAGCTTTCTTGAACACTTCCTCTTCTAAAATACCTTCAGCCTCTCTTGCTCCAGACATGATGGCTTTGGATTCAAGCTCAGCTGCTGACACTGCTTGTACCTCCTCAATATCAATTGAAGGTAAAACTTGATGTGTTTCAAGTGCAACTAGGATTGGAACTTTGGGTGGAGATTGTGGCCTCGTGGCTCTCCTTCTTCTGAGCATTACCTTAGGATTTGAAACCAATAGTTTCCCTTCTCCTCTCTACAACTTTAACCTTGTAAGCATTACAGATTTGCAACCATTAAAACCCTACCTGCACAAACTCAAGAAATCAAGCATTAAACCTTTGCTCTAATACCAACTTGATCTGTTGTTGAATGTTAGATTTCTTGTGCTAATTTCAACTTCAGATTTATAAACAAATGCTTTTCAATTGCTTCATGTGCATAGGTTCCATTATGATGTTTGTGAATGAAACTAGGTACATTTTATCAAGTTTTATGTTCATGAACAAAATAACATGAAAAAAAAGTGTTGAATAGCGGAAATTAAAAGTATAGCAAACCATCAAATTGAACACTTAACACAATGGTTTGATGAAGGAGTTCACCCCTCTTGGGCTACATCTCCTTAGTCCAGCTTCCATGGCTTAGGCCTCTGTATTAGCTCAATAATGGAAAAACGTGTTGTTTACAATGCTCTACTTCTCCTGAAACTTGTTTCAATGTGCTCAGAATGCCCAAATCATCTAGGAACACCTTTTTCTAATCTCAATTTGGCCAAATTTTTCTCCAACTATGGTCATAATTGTTTTCCCTACTAAAACTCCACTAAAACTGGAGGAACTCTAGTTAACTCCACTAAAATTCAGGTTACCACCAAAAAATGAGGGACCACCGAAATCTTTGCCGAATTAAACTGGAGGTTAATTAATGTTAACAATGGATTAATTAAGCACTAACCATGCTTAGCGTTAATCTGTACAGTTATGTAAAACCATTAGCTGGTGGCTTAAACAGAGGAGGTCACATGTTGCATTAAATGTCATGGTTAGGTGCATTAATCTGTGCAGTTTCACTGACCGTTATCATTAATTGCAATGGTGTTCACATATGGTGGCAGTAATATGGTCGTGGTTATAGCTTAGTTGGCGCGGTATTTTCTAACTGTTAATCGTAGCTATTATGTTATGTGTGTTCACATGGGAGGGGCCTGGTTGCCTTCTAACACCCAACCATAATTACATTAAACTTTAAATATAACATTAAACCATAGTCTTGTAAGAACTACAATGGTGGTGTAATGGTAAACCTTGTAGTTTGTTGGGGTGAGGTCACAATTTCAACTTCGTTGACCTGCCCAATAATTTTTCCACTACTCAGCGTTGATAGCCATCCTTTGGGGAGGGACACATGGCAGCCTCTGGGCTTGCCACTTGTCCCCTCCTCATTGGTTCACCATAAACCAATCAAAACATTCCACGTCACCACACCCACAAACTAACCACAGGATGCCAGTTGTCGAACTCTAATTGAGATTTGATAGACCTTTGACCTTGCCCAATCACCTGCCATGTCAATAGTACCGACTGCTGACTGTGTAGTGATTGTTCATTTTTTTCAAAAATTCCTTTGTTTGGCAAAGGAGATAGAATGCAACATCTTCCTCATACGAACTCGGTTTTCAGTGAAATGAGTTGCGTTGGGATCGTTTTACCCAGATGAACACAATCGTTCAATTTTTGAGTGATTATGAGAACTTTGATTTTTGAGCTAAATACTAAGCACTTGATCATTTGGTAACAATTGACAACTAATTGCCTCAAAATCTCCAAGAGTCTTTCCATATCTTGGATGATTAAATCATTAGTCCAATTCCTTAGTAAGTATTCAATTTATTGAAAAGAAAATTTGAATTTGGCTTTATGGATTTAGTGAAAGTGGTAAAAATTTACATTGTTAGAGGATTTGTCAATTCCTATAATCATCAGTCTCTTCCTATAGTTACCAGAAATCTAACCCGATTTTGAGAGATAAGTGAAAATATGTTAATTTTATAATATTTGGTCATATTTTTACTGAAAAATTGAAAATAAATGCATTGTAAAATACCTTTACCTAATCCCACGTAACATATTAAAATTCACTTAATACATGGTCATGGGAAAGCAAGAAATGATTAAAATAAAGGGAAAGGTTGTGAAAATATACTAATTTTTGGGACTCTGCATTCCCCCAATATAACGACGTTGAATGTCCTCATGCAACCTTGTATCTCTATACAACTGACTATTTTTAACTTGTTTGACTAGGTCTTCCTTTGACAAATTAGGCTACAAGCTAGAAGAGCATTACTTGTAGGTAAGTTTTTTGTGGTTGTTTCTTGTGTACCAACCACAATTTTTGCAAGTGATCACTCTTGCGTGGTAGCACTTACCTCTTTCTATTTTATTTTATTTTTTCTCTTTTTTCTTCCCACTTCAACAATAAATATTACTTTCTTAGTCTATGTGTAGAAAATAGGTAAACGATTATCAACTTGAAAAAGAAACCATGTGCATGCATCCACAATTATAGCCAAAACATTTGTGTATTTTAACCAAATATAAGTATGATGCCTCATTGTTGTGCTTTGAATGTGTTATCACCTTGTTGTAAGTTTTAAAAACATGCATTCCCTTTTTTTACTTGGGAACAATAAAACCAACCTTTCATCAATCTATGGTAATCTTATAATAGTGAAATTGAAGCTTTTTCTTGCTAATAGATATCTCTGCATTCTAGATATTCCTAATTATGGTTTGTGACATCATGTGACTAGCATTAACAACACTTATATTCTTATGATTATGATAGCAATAAAGGGAATTCGCCTACAGAAATATGAACACATTATGCGAACATTTTAACCATATTGTTTCCTTGGAATTATTAGTACATTAAAGGCTTTATATTTAAATAATTGTAATAAGATTTTAGGACATCCGAGAAACCATTCTTTATGGGATTGTATTGGAAGATTAGAAGTGAAATCTAAAGATTGTAAACTTAATCTGTCATGCATAATTATGTTATGGTATCCTAGAGAAACTAAGGAGCTCATATTGCAAGAAATAGACATCAAAATATCATCAGAAGATGTTGCTTATTATTTTTGTTTATGCTTGACCAAAAGTATTAAATTCTAAAGGCACCACCTGCCAAAAACATACCTTTTATTCCTCATAATATTGTTGGCTAAAGACCCTATAGGTGACAATATACATAAGAAGCCACTATAGGCTTAAAGAACAATATATAAGTCATAAATTCCAACCTAGGTGTGGGTGAATTTTGGTGAGCATGTTTTTCACCTTGGTGCTTGTGCTCACTCAAAATTAGAAAAGACCAAAATGAAAATGTTCATCTTATGAGAATATTAGTTTATACACTTTATAAAAACATATAATTGGAATTACTAATTTATTGTACTTTATTTTTTGTTGTAGGTGAGGCATGTAGCCACACCATACTATTGACATCATTTGTTAATTGTTCATGTGCTTGATGATCTCCTCTATAGTTTCTCATAAAATTTTTGGGTTCACATCTTTTTTCTATAGATAATTTGATCCAGGTGGATATTGGTGGCCACCTGCGTATTCGACCTAGACCCCCAATTAGTTTCATCTGTTTCCTTGTTCATTTCAGCATTTACTATTTTTAGCAGTTTTTTGAGTCTTGAACTTCCGGAGCATTTTTGACCCCCTAAACGGTGTTTTTTGGGGTCCGCGATAGGCTTGTGGTTGTAGGCAGGGGCCTATGGAAAAACCTATAGTACTTGGTGAGACCTTTCCAAGAAGGTATCGTACGCGCCAAACAAAGATAATATGACCAAGTTACGACCCCAAGAAGTTGGTTTCCCAACTAACCCCAATAGGGCCCACAAAATCTTGGTGTTACATCTCCTGGGGTTAGGATTTTGGTTGTTTAGAGTTTTCTCATGTTTTCCAATAATAAATAGGCCCTTAAGCCTCAATGTAACAGAGTTGAGAGGCATGTAGCCACCACATCTCTTCTCAGAGATAAGCTACCATCCCCCGAGCTATCTTATTTCCATTCTGGTTTGTAAGCATAGTTCAATATTTTTCTATTAATGAAATGAAGTGTTTTCTGCTACATCTGTGTTTATGATTATATCTGTAAGTTGTTGCATTCTTGTATAAGTTCAGATCAATGGTATTAGAGTGATCTACTCTTTAGCTATTTTTCTTTGCATGTCCCCAACGAGGTCAAGGTGTAAGGAGTTAAGGCTTGATCTATTTGAACCATTGCAAGATCAGCCTCGCAAAACCTGACGACCTCCCATGGTAGAAGAAAAGAAAGACGAGGGGGAAGGGATTCCTTTCAAAATGTTGCTCGAGGAAGCCCTTGAGCAACAGAGGGAGTCTGCAATGATGGATAACTTTTCCCAAATCCTTCGACGACTAACCACAGGGAATGCATCTTCATCCAATAGCCACTCTGGAGGTGCCAGTCCTTTTAAGTACAAGTTAACTTCGATATTCCCATATTCGAAGGCTTGATAGATGGAGATGTTGTAGATAAATGGTTAAATCTTTTGGAAGGATATTTTCTAGTTCATGACTTTTCTAATCAGGAAAGGATTACTTTTTCACTTCTCAAATTCGCCCCACATGTCAAGGATTAGTGGGAAACCTACTGTGAACAAAAGGATGAGAGTGAACCCTAGCTATTTTCAGCCACACCCACTTGGAATTCTTTCTAAGATTCCATCAAGGAACAATATTACCTTGTCATGATGTATGAAGACAAATACATAAAGTGCACCATGCTACTATAGGGAAGGGACCAAGATGTGCCCGATTTCACAAATATTTTCCATACCCTTCACACGAAGCTAGGTATGAAGGATACTGAGTGGAATTTGGTGCTCAAGTACCACGGTTGTCTACACAAGTACATCCAGAATGAGATGGAGTTCTTGGACATTTCCTCGCTTGGTACAATGTATCAGTATGCTGTCAAGATTGAGCTGAAGTTTAAGAAGAAGAAGCAGGACTTTGGATCTGCAAATCTAAAGCAAGGAAAGGGCAATCCCAAACCATAGAAAAAAGGACCAAGCTAAGGCGGGGCTACCCAGGATAGCCCGCCGAAGCCACATGCAAAGAAAAGCACCATGACGATGAACAAGGACACAAGAAAATAGTGTGAGTTCCATAAGTGCTCCACTCGTAATACAAGTGAGTGTCCGGCCAAGCAGTCACTGGTGGTTGAACTGAAGGCTTCCAAATCAGAGGAAGGTTCTGACTATGAATCAGAACTCGATAAGGGAATTGAAAAAGTGAACCAGATCATTGATGCAGAGCTTAGTGCTACCGTGGCAACCACCAAGATCCAGAGGGTGGGGAATGCCTCTGGCACTCATAGATGTGTGTGAAGGGTTCTCCACTACAGTTCATTGTCGATAGTGGGAGCCAAAAGAACCTCATTTCAAAAGAGGTCGTGAACCTGCTGGGTCTAAAGACTACAACACATCCACAGTCGTACACCATTAGGTGGCTTCACCAAGGATGAGATCTTCGTGTTAGCCAATAGTGTCACCTTCCCTATAGCATCAAGCCCTTCACAGATGAGGTACTGAGTGACATTTCTCCTCTTGAAGTTTGTGATTATTGTTAGGACAACTATACTTATTTAAGAAACATGTTATATATGAGTCTAGACCTCGCTCTGTGATTATTACTTTGGATAATAAGTTGTACATGATACTAGAGGTAGCTTTGCCCACTGCCATCTCTTTGATCACTGCAAAGCAATGCAGTAAATCATTTCCCAGACTAGGAAATTTGTTTTCCTTATTATTCGCCCCCACGGCAAGAAGAAGTTTGTGGCCACAGCTTCCAAGCAGGGCTCCTCTGCACAACAACAACAGATGGACAGGGTCATGGAGGAGTACAGAGATATTTTCGTGTCACCCATAGGGGTACCTCTACACTATCAAGTTAAGCACTCCATTGATCTAACCCTAGGCGTGCCGCCACCTAATGGACCGATCTATTGATGCTCTATTCTCGAGAATGATGATATCAAGAGGCGAATTCAGGAACTATTCTAGAAAGGGGAAATCAGGTCAAGCTCATCACCTTTGTGGGAGACTGATTGTATTGGTACAGAAGAAGGATGGGACCTGGAGGCTCTGTATTGACTATCGGGCACTGAAAAAGATCATTGTTCGGAATAAGTACCCAATCCTGGAGATTGATGACCTTTTGGACCAGCTCAAAGGGGAGAAATATTTCAGCAAGATTGACTTGATGTCAGGTTATCACCATGTGCCTATAAACCCTCTGATGTGTGGAAGACTTCCTTCAAATCCAAGGAGGACCTTTTCAAATGGTTGGTCATGCCGTTCCGATTGACGAATGCCCCTGCAACCTTCATGAGATTTATGGACGAAATCTTCCAACCCGTCACCAATGCATTCATGGTGGTGTATTTTTATTACATGTTAACCTTTAGCCAGAGTTGGTAAGAGCACCTCCACCATATTTGATAGGTCCTTCGAACCCTATGACAACACAAGCTCTGTGCTAACCTGGAGAAATGCACCTTTGGCCTAACCTAGGTTCAATATCTGGGATACATCATTGATGAGAATGGTGTACATGTGGACCCATCCAAGATACAAGTCATTTGGGATTGGCCAGCCCCAACCACTCTAATAGAGCTCCACAATTTTTTGGGTCTTGCCAATTTCTACTGTAGGTTCCTATTGGGGTTCTCTCATATCACTTGGCCTTTAAGTCAAGTCACCAAGGGCATAGTGAAATAATTTTTTTTTTGGTCAAAAACCCAACAAAAAACTTCTCCGAGTTTAAGAATCACCTATATTTTGCACCAGTGCTCACATTACCAGACCTGCAATAGCCATTTGAGATTGAGATAGATGCCTCTGACTATGCTACTGGTGTTGTTCTTACTCATCATAGGCATCCAGTGGCTTACCACAGTGAGACACTTCCAGACATAGCCCGAAAGTACCCCACTTATGAAAAAGAAATGTATTCCATTGTGCAGACCTGCCATCAATGGAAGAAATACATTATGGGGAAGGAAATAGTCATCCACATAGACCACCAACCTCTACAGTTCATACAGACACAAGGGAAGTTGCAGAATGATCACCATCAGAAACGGTCGACCTATCTGCAACAGTTCCATTCGCACATTAAGTATAAGAAGGGAAATACCAATAATGTTGTTGATTGCCTCAGCTGACCACTGCTCATGGTGCTGATCACTGTGCTCGACTCCTGTGGGTATGAGACATCGGGGTGGCCGCATCTTTACAAGAGCGATCCAGAATTCAGCAGCATATACTAGACACTCCTGGAAAGGAAGCAAGTTCCAAATTTTCACCTTTAGGATGCACTGTTATCCCACCTGGGACACATCTATATTCCTTCAAGTGAGTGTGTGATGCAAGAGCATTCAACCCAAGAGAAAATAATTGTAATTAAGTAGACATATGGGCTCATGTTTTAGAGAAGTTAGTTTCCTAAGTCTCAAAATAATGTAATATTTAGGCCTTTAAGGAATTAATTAGATAATGAGAGGAAGTTGTAAATGCTCTCGAATAAATGAGAACATGAGTGGGCAATAATGACAAAAGAGTCTAAAGTCAATTAGGACTCTTTAAGCAGTTCCATGATTTAAGGAACTAAGGAGAGCTCTTAGGAATTAAATGGATATTAGAAGTGGACATAGAGGATAGAGGATTTAGGAGTCAGTTCAGTAGATTTAGGAGTCGAACGAGGATTAATTCAATGAACCTTTCTTGGATAAATGTAAGCCTACGGGAAAAGTAGAGAAGGAGGCCATGAATAGTTGAGGATCAGGCATGTGCGAGACATAGAGTATCGAATGTAATCATGTGTTTATATTCATATATACATAAATTTATTCATGACTGTGTCAGCATGTGGAATGAGTATTTCATGAATGAATTACTTGTGAATTCGTAGGTTTTGTAACAGGCTTACAAACAGAGTTTAGAGGAGCATGTAGAAGAGCAGAATGATTCAGAGGGCTCATAATGGGTCATTGAATCCAATTAAGGAAACAGAGTGAAGCTTTGGAGAGAAGTTGCGAAGCAAGAATTTGCTAAGGAGTTCAGCTTCAAGGAAGTTGAGCAGTGGAATCAGAAAGCAGACTTTGAACAAATGCACTGAGGAGAGGAACGATTTGGAGAAATCTTAATGGAGTATTGAGTCCATTCAAAGGATCCAAGAGGATAGTGATCAAAAGAGTATGTGAAGTTAAGCTCATATCATAGTGGTGCAGCGGAGACAATGAAGGATGAAGAACCTTTGAAGAAACCTGGAAACTATCGCAACCACTGCAAATGGCATAAAAATTAAGTTAAGCAGAAGAACGGATAAGTGAAGTATCCATGCACAGTAGCCGTCAGATTGAGAAGACCAATGGCTAGGATTAAATCACAAGAGCGGGGAAATCGAAATCGCATCGCAATCCTTCAAAGGAAGGAAGCGATTGCGACATGCGATGTATAGTCGAACCCGAAACCTTATCGAATATGGCCTAAAACCCATCGGGTCCAAAATATATGTTGGATCAGAGTTTAATGTGGAAGAGTCAGAGATCAAGTGATAGCTGATAGTGATATTGCGATATTGCTGATAAGTGATGAGGTCGATCGGAGATCGGGTAGATCGGTGATCGGAAGTTATAGTAGAAAGGATCGAAAGAGGTGGACCCAACGATAATTATAGTCACGGGTGTAATGTGTTTTAGTGGAGTTTTCCTCTATATTTCTCTTGTTCCTGTGTAATTCTGATATATGTGTAGTCCGATTCTTTTAATGCAAAAGTGATGTTAACAATTCTGATAGTCACAGATTGGAGTCGAAGAGGTGCTGAGGCATATATGTATATATGACCCGCGAAGGGAGCGATGCTCGACTGCGATAAAGGTAGCCTCGGGTGTGCAGAGGTCATACAGAGAGAAAGAAAAGGTGTGTTTGTGTATGTTTTCCTTTGTAAATGGTTTTATAAGGAAAATAGCGTCGATAGAAGCTTTTATACAATAAATATATTAACCGAGGTTAAAGAGGGAAAAGGTTATATATGCGGACTTAAGGAGTTGAAAATTCCCAATTGAATGTTTAAAGCAGGGTGATTAATTTCCTTTACTCAAGGAAAAGGTGGGTTAATATGTAGACTTTGGTAAGTCTATGAATCATTCCGCATGAGACTAAAAGAGGGCCTTAACCATTAGAGATGGAAGATTTGAATCCTTTGTGAGTTAAATACCTGGGACAGATGTGTGGATGCATTTTACATGCATACTGTGGGTATGAGCGGGGGTAACCCTGCCATCATTTGGTATCAGAGCAGGTTTGTAATTAAAACTGTTGGGGTTAAACAGAACAGAGAAATTCTATGTGAAAGAATTAAAAGCAGAGTTAGGTGTTAAGGTTTTTATGTAGGAAAGGAAGGATCAGATTCTAATCTGACAGAAGGAAGGAACACAGAGGTGATGTTTAGCAGAACTTGTAGATGCAAGAGATAGAGGAAATCCATTCAAAGTACAAGTGGAATGGTGAAACAAGATCATGCTGAGATCTTGAAAGTGAGGTAATATGTTCTGTTTTAAATTGAGAATGTGTGTTTTTACACTAATGCACAAGTGATAGCAAGAGAAGTTGCGAGAGGAGAAACATATGTGTTCTTGAAGACAGAGTAAGGAAAATACTCTGATGGAGAAGTGGCAGTGAACCTGAAGAATCCAGCAAGAGATTGGACAGAGGATAGCTGAAGTGTTCTCAAGAGAGAGTGAGAGATTGCAGAAGCCTAGAAGAAGAAAAGGTGTTGCTCAAGAGGAGGTTCCAGATAGAGGACCCGTGCTTACCAAAAGGTTGAGTGAGGAGAGCTTAGTGAGGTAAGATTGCAATGAGGAGGACTATTTGTTGCAGAGGCTTGTTGCAGATAAATGAGGAGCTCATAAAGAAAGAGGAGAAGAATATGACTATTGATAGCCATAATAGAGGTTCAAAGAGAAGCCACAACAGAAGAAAGATGAAGAAAGAGGATGCCAAGGCAAATGGCAAGAGGATGAGTCAAGAGGAAATTGAGAAAGAGGTTGTAGAGTTAAAAGAACAACTCGATGTATTGAGGAGAGCACTTGAAGAAAACTAGAGACAAGGTTGGGTATTAAGGAAGAAGCCAGTGGAATGGCATGAGATGCAGAGAAGGCTACAACAAAAGAAAGTAAAGTGGCTGAGGGAAAAACTCAACGAAGTTGAGTTAGAAATGGAAGAGTCCATTTGTGAACCAGAACAAGGAGAAATTTTGGGAAAAAGTGAAGATGAAGACTTGAAGACTGAAACTTCAAGTGAGGCCAAAGGGTCACATGATTTTAAATCTAAAAATTTGTGTATGTTTGTAGGTGAAACATGTAAAGAAGGACAATTTTCTGATATTGTCATAAAAGAGGAAGAAGACAAACATAATCTAAATTTTGTTCTGGAAGAAGATGAGATAGATAGGTCTCATATGCAGTTGGGGAAAGATATTAAGCAACCAGGTGAAGGGCCTGAGGAGATTGAAGAGGAGACCATCGAAGAATTTCTTAATCATATGAAGGATTTAGAACAACAAGGACATATGATGGCTGAACCATCAAGTGGGACCATAGGGTCTTATGTTTTTAAGACTGATAGTTTGTATATGGATGCAAAACAAATGCAGGAGAATTTTTATGCAGATGGTGAGACAAGGATAGCTCTTAGGGAAGATAAACAACAAGAGATTGAAGGCAAACTTGAAGAATAAACTATGTTAGATGAAAACATAGTAAAGGATCATCAATTCACCGTGATGATAGGCACAAAGGAAATATCCATGGAAGCTGTTGAGACAGTTAGAAAAAGAGAAGGACATCTACTGAAAGATGTTAAGGAAGAAGAAGTCTATGTGACTTAGCAAAGGAGAAAAGGACATCTGATGATTTATCAATAACAAAGGAAGGTATGGAAAATTGTGTGAAATTTCCAAATTCTACTCCAATTGAAATTATTGAGTTATATAGAAAATTAAACTTTCAATGAAGGGAGTTAGAAAAACAGAGGATAGATGTTCAAGATAGACTGCTAAAAAGGGAAGACAAAAATATTGTCATGAATGACAATCATAAGAGAAAGGAGATGGATATGAAAGTTCAGCAGATTGACACTGCAGAGAAAGGAGTTCACTACGGTGAACAAGATCAGGAAGACATCATTAGAGCAGATGATGTGGAAGATAGACTAGTTGACAGTCTCATGAGTTCTTTTGAGGATTCAAAATAGCATACTGATGTGCTGACAGAGGAGAAAGAAACAAGGTAGCAAACCGGATTGTTGCCAAAGGAAGATAAAGCACATAAGTCTTATGTTTTTGATGTTAACAAGTGTTTTGTGAGTGCAGGTTTTGTTGCAGATGCTGGAGGAAATTTGGCACAGATGAGGAAGTATTTAATCCATGGAACAAAAATGCTAAATTGCTGGAGAGAATGCTGGAAAATCATGATTCAGTGCAAGAGGGTAAGTATGATAGGGAGGAAGCAAGCAAAGCAAAAGTTGGAGCAAGCAAAGAAAAAGTTGGAGTAAGCAAAGCAAAAGTTGGAACAAGAGCAAAAGAAGAAGACAAAGTAAACAAGCAATTACAAAGGGAAAGTAACCAACAAAAATTTGAAGAGTTGGTGGATAGCAACAACAACCTGAAACAAAGAAGTAAGTGGCATAGTATAGACCAGTCCAAGAATATGTTGGACACAGACATTGAAGAAATGTGGCAGTTGATGATGAAGCAGTCCAAATGGAGGAAAATGGTAATAGCAGGAAGCATGATAAATTAGATTTTGAACCTGATTGACAAGAAGAAGAAGATGGAGCAAAGGAAAACAAAAGTGCAACAACAGCAAAGGAGCAAGACATTTGGGTAATTACAAAACAAAGTATGGAATCCATGAAGACAAAGATCCGAAGGCACATGATCAGGAGATCATGAATATTTTCTACTTCAGGAGTCTGATGCAGGAGCATTCAACCCAAGAGAAAATCATTACAATTAAGTAGACATAGGGGGTCATGTTTTAGAGAAGTTAGTTTCCTAAGTCTCAAATTAATGTAATATTTAGGCCTTTAAGGAATTAATTAGATAATGAGAAGAAGTTGTAAATGCTCTCGAATAAATGAGAACATTAGTGGGCAATAATGACAAAAGAGTCTAAAGTCAATTAGGACTCTTTAAGAAGTTCCATGATTCGAGGAACTAAGGAGAGCTCTTGGGAATTAAATGGAGATTAGAAGTGGACGTAGAGGATAGAGGATTTAGGAGTCAGTTCAATAGATATAGGAGTCAAACTAGGATTAATTCAACGAACCTTTCTGGGATAATTATAAGCCTACGGGCAAAGTAGAGAAGGAGGCCACGAATAGTTGAGGATTAGGCCTGTGTGAGACACAGAGTCTCGAATTTAATCTTGTGTTTATATTTATATATACAGAGATTTATTCTTGATTGTGTTAGCGTGTGGAACGAGTATCTCATCAATGAATTACTTTTGAATTCTTAGCTTCTGTAACAGGTTTACAGACAGAGTTCAAAGGAACATGCAGAAGAGTAGAATGATTTAGAGGGATCATAATGGGTCATTGAATCCAATTAAGGAAATAGACTGAAGCTTTAGAGAGAAGTTGCGAAGCAAGAATTCGCTAAGGAGTTCAGCTCAGAGGAAGTTTAGCAGTGGAAGCAAAAAGCAAAATTTGAACAAATACGCCAAGGAGAGGAACGATTCAGAGAAATTGTAATGGAGCATTGAGTCCATTCGAAGGATCCAAGAGGACAGTGATCAATGGAGCATGCAGAGTTAAGCTCAGATTAGAGTGGCACAGCGGAAACAGTGAAGGATGAAGAACCTTTGAAGAAACCCGGAAACTATCGCAACCACTGAAAATGGCAGAAAAATTAAGTTAAGTAGAAGAATGGATAAGTGAAGTATCCATGCACAGTAGCTGTCGGATTGAGAAGACCAACGACCAGGATTAAATCACAAGAGTGGGGAAATCGGGATCGCATCACAATCCTTCAAAGGAAGGAAGCAATTGTGACATGCGATGTATAGTCGGACTCAAAACCCTATCGAATATGGCCTAAAACCCATCAGGTCCGAAATACATGTCAGATCGGAGTTTAATGTGGAAGAGTCAAAGATCAAGCGATAGCCAATAGTGATATTTCAACATCGCTGATAAGCAATGAGGCCGATCAGAGATCGGGTAGATCGGCGATCGGAGAGGGTGGAGATTGGAAGTTATAGAGGAAAGTCTTGAAGGAGGTGGACTCGATGATAATTATAGTCGCGGGTGTAATGTTTTTGAGTTCCGGCCTCTGTGTTCTGGCAGAGTTTTCCTTTATATTTATCTTGTTCCCGTGTAATTCCAATATATGTGTTGCCCGAGTCTTTTAATGCAAAAGTGATGTTAATGATTCCGATCGTTGCAGATCAGAGTCGGAGAGGTGGTGAGGCATATATGTATGTATGACCCGTAAAGGGAGCGATGCCCGATTGCGATAAAGGTAGCCTCGAGAAATGTGCAAAGGTTGTACCGAGAGAAAAAAAGGTGTTTACTTATGTTTTCCTTTGTAAATGGTTTTCTAAGGAAAATAGCGCCGACGGAAGCTTTTATGCTATAAATATATTAATCAAGGTTAAAGAGGGAAAAGGTTATATATGCAGACTTAAGGAGTTTAAAAGTCCCGATTGAAGGTTTAAAGCGGGGTGATTAATTTCCTTTACTCAAGTAAACTTTTTGTTAATATGTAGACTTTGGTATGTCTATGAATCATTCAGCATGAGACTAAAAGAGGGCCTTAACCATTAGAGATGGAAGATTTGACTCCTTTGTGAATTAAATACCTAGGACAGATGTGTGGATACATTTTACATGCATACTGTGGGTGTAAGTGGCGGTAACCCTACCATCAGCGTGCTAATATGATTTGGGAGGTGCACTACAGTTGGGTCACTAGACATTTTGGAGTAGAGAAAAGAGTGGCAGTATTGTAGAAGTATTTTTATTGGCTGAAACTTTGTCAAGATGTTGGGAAGTACATTAGATCCTTCACCACTTGCTTCCTAAGGGGGAAGGAATGATCCAGGTGGATATTGGTGGCCACCTGCCTATTCCACCTAGACCTCCCAGTCAGTTTCATTTGTTTCCTTGTTCATTTCAACATTTACTATTTTTAACATTTTTTCGGGTCCTGAACTTTTGGAGTAGTTTTGACCCCCTAAATGATGATTTTTGGGGGGGTCTGCGGCAAGTATTAGTACTCGACGATACCTTTCCAACAAGGTATCGTACGTGCCAAACAGAGATAATATCACCAAGTTACAACCTCGGGAAGTTGGCTTCCTAACTAACTCCAATGGGGCCCACAAACTCTTGGTGTTACATCTCCTGGGGTTAGGGTTTTGGTTTTTCATGGTTTTATCATGTTTTCTAACAATAAATAGGCCCTTGATCCTCATTTTAGCACAATTGAGAGTACATGTAGCCACCACATTTCTTATTAGAGATAAGCTACCATTGCTCGAGCTATCTTATTTCCATTCTGTTTGTAAGCATCGTTCAATATTTTGCAATGCAAGATGCATATTTTATTGTTTCAAGAATGAAAATTAAATTGTGTTCGTTATAAATGATAGAAGAATGGTACTAACCTTTATTTAAATTGTAACAAGACTTAAAAATATTGTTCTTTCTCAATGAAGGTGGATATATATAGAATTATATTTTAAAAGAAATTTAGAATACCTTTGGTGGTGATGGTGGATTTAGAAAAATGTAATTTGCAAATATGAGCAATCCATAATCTTTTGGAAGATTCAATGGGTAACACACCAGGCCATGAGTATTAAAAACAACATCCATGTGGTATATTTGATTTTTATGTGGCATTCCTATGAAAACCAATAACAAATTATGGGATTCGATTTTCCTTTAACAACATAAAATGTGTCTAGGAAAGACATGCATAATAATATTTTCCATAAGGAAATCCTGAAAGGAGTCAAGGCATCATAATAATATGATATATATTTTTTAATGATTTTAAAATGGTATGAATAACCCCACCTCCATATGAATGTTTTTTCTGACCTTAGAAATTGAAAAACCATAAAGTGCATATAAGAGTAGTAAAAGGAATCATAAGAGGCATAGGGAATTTTCCAAGTATAATTATTATAGTATTCAATGATTTCCTAATTAAAGATTAGACAAAAAACATACATGTGCATACCTTAGAGGTCCATAATATCCACAACAATGATATGACATCTTAAGAGGTAGAAGCGTTGAGCTAGTCCACAATGCTGAGTTGTACTAAGCTAAGTGAGAAATAACAATGTGGAACCTTGATCATGTGGTGCTTTTAGCTCTTGTAACTGAGATCTAAAAACTTGGAACTTGTAACATAATGAGCAATAACCTTATAAACAAGCTTGAAATTTTTTGATACAAGGAACAATGGGGCTCGGATGGAATTATTTATTTTGATTTCTATTTGCAAATGTTGTCTCCCATAAATTGGTTTTCAAATATATTTTTTATTATTGCACCCAAGGGTTTTAAAAATAAGATCTCATTATTCTTGAGGAATTATCACCAGCTAAATGGTTTTCAGGAACTCTAAAATCTTATGGCACCCAAGGCAGGTTTTCACCACTAAATTTTATTTGGAAAAAATATATAGGACAATAAGGTAGCATAACTTTGTAAGGGAGTTGACCTAATTTATTGCATGGGTTAAGAGTGGGTAGAGGAGGAATAAATGGAAATATTTTGAAGAAACCGTAGTTTGAATATATGATGTGGTAATAATAGTGTTATGAAAGAGATTTTCATTTAAGATGACAACATAAATGTGGAAAGTCCATGGTATTAAGCATAAGGCATGTGTATACCATAGTAAAATAGTAGCATGAATAATAAGATTTCACTTCAAGCATCAATAATAATAGTAATGACATGGTGGATGTGACATTGGAAATTTATTCCTCTTTAATATTGGTCTTCACTTGACCTTCATATCATTCTTCATCTATTTTGATCATGACCCATCTTGTAACATTTTGGGGTTATTGGTGTTGTTGGTTAGTGGTTGGAACACTTTGTAGCAAAATTCAAGGAATTTGTGCTTCAAACATAATAAATTTAGCATATCATAATGTAACACATTCCTACCTTAGATGCTTGGATATCACACCCTCATTCATAAATCTTCAATGTTTAATCTTGAAAACCACTTGATCATATTTTTTACCTTTTGGATTCTTTTGAGAACTATACAAAATTAAAAATTTCCTATAATAAAAAAAAATACACTATGGAGGAATAAAGGTGTTAAATATCCAAAAATCTAAGAAATATGTGAAATAATCACAAACAATGCATAGGAACAACCCAAGGTAAAATAAATAAAGACATACAATTTTACTTGCTAAGGAGGGGTGGCCACCTAGACAACCCAACAATATCTTCTCGATAAAATATTCATTTGATGTCCAATTAAAGTGATTCCAAATCAAAATTGAAGTGATATTATATGGGTATTTAGTAGAAACAAATTTTCAAAGTCATTTGAATTGATATGTGAAACACACTAAAGAATATCATACTTGATGAAGTTGTTTATGAATTTTTTCTCAGAGGAATAGTTAGTATTTTTAACCTATATTCTTTGTTTGATGATAAATTAATGTGATTCCCCTTGAAGATTAAAGTATATTAATTTATTTACATTAAATAGAAACATGTTTTTATTTTACAATTTAACTTAGATATCAATTTTTTTGAAGATCAATCTGCAAAGCAAAATTGTTTGTGATTTCTAGAAAAAACCAATTATGACCCTTTTGAGTACAACTTCTTCATCCTCTACCCGGTTGAAATGATGAAAATGTGATATGAAATTTTACTTGAGTAGCTTTACCCCTTATAAGCATAGTTTAAAAATGTTATGATTTATTATCTCAAAATTATTGATGATTAGAGCTAGGAGGAAGAGCTTAATGGTGTAGATTCATGACCATCGATTACTAATTTAGATGTAAAATTTCATCCAACACTCAAATTAAGTAATTCAAATTGGGTCAAAAACTAGATTCGAAAGGATATCTAACTTAAAAATATGTTTTAAACATATGCCTCTTAGATTCCTCAAATCATGATTTCCCAACTTTTGTTAAAGGATATCTTTATAGTAAATTTTGCTACAAAAATTTAAAAATGACTATTTCCCCTCACCCATGACTAGAGTGTATGCATTTTTTGGTGAATGTTTCTATGATGATGTTATGAATCTATCCCCTATAAAATCTCTAATACCCATTTTGTATATCTTATAACATATTAATCAAACGCGCAATGCCTTAGTGGATTTGTACAAATTTACATCATTTATTTATTTTGTTACATGTCATTGTGAAAGTATTCCAAGAAGAATCAAATTTAATGGTAATATAAATGTATACTCAAATAGTAATTTCATGGAAGAAAGTTGATTGGAAATTTTTGTAAGCTTAAGTAAGGAAACATTTCACGCAAAACCAAATACATCTCGAAAATATGAGGTGTAGGATAGAAAATTCATATTGAAATTCATGTCATTCCATGACTAACCTTAAAGTGTTTCATTTTCCTTTAGTGGATGCTTGTCATTCCCTTTTTTACCTTCTGAAAACGTTCTTTTTTTTCCACTTTCAAATGTATTCCTTCTCTTGTATATCTTCTTACCAATAGGTTAGTGGATAAATTGGTTCTTACTACACCACAAGTGTGAAGTGATTGGAATAGTTTACCAAGAAAATTAATCCTATATTCCTAATTTCAATAATACATTCTTAAAATACCATTCTTTAAATTAATTGGAATGGAGACTCACTATTGAATTTCTGTAGTGAATGCACAATGAGTCACCATTTTATCATCTCTAATTCTGTTGTATTCAAAGCTATTTCTACATTATACAAATAAATACATTTTCTTTTAAAACAATATACTACAAATTGTCTAATTCCTTTAGAATTTATTCCGCAACAGTGTCAAAAATGTCAATTGGTTTATATTTATAAATCCTATTAAATTTGTCAATCCTGAGATTATAAACTTGCAAAATACAAACACAATGTATGAGGAGTTATATTATTTGCAATATATTCCACTTAAAATGCTTAATGCTTATTCCACTTATGTTTAAACTTGCAAAATCAATTGCATGAAGCAAATGAAACAAAATACAAATCTATCACTAAGCAATACTTTACTATATTCATAAGTGTTGTAAATCAGGTTGTAGTTAGATATCAATCATCAAAATTTGAATCTTCTACAAAAATATTCCAATTTAGTATATTTCAAAATTTAATTTAATGTATAAATATTAACTATGAAAATGAAACACACCACACTTCATCATTCAAAAGAAAGCTTAATCAATTTTTGTAATGATTATGTACTTGAAGACCAACCATGCTATCAGGATCCTATTGTCACCAAGGTATCTCTTGAGATGATTTATGCATCTCTTATTTTGATGAATCATTTCTATGAAAAGAAAATTAATATATGAACTTGAAAAAATCACGAAAAAAGAAAACATAGTTTCATAAAATCAAATTGCATAACGTAAACTAAATAAAATTCCATCATGATCTCACAGAGTGAGCTTGATCCCAAAAGAATCAATGTAGCAAATTATATTATAACTTTTTAAAACTAAATCAAAACATACTACATCTAAAACTAAAAAACTAACAATCTATGTGAAAGGAAATATGAATATTTTATTCTACAAGGTAGAAAATTATACTATAACATTTTAAAACTGAATAAAAATATACTACATCTAAACTAAAAAAATGGCAATCTATGTGAAAAGAAATATCAAGATTTTATTCTATTCCATCTTAGACATATGTTCCAAGGGTCATCCTTTTAAATTAATAAGGAACTTTTACTTATATATAAACTTGATTTAAAACAAAAATAACAAATATTAAATGCAATAAACAAATGATCGTTTGTGAAAAATTAGTGAGTCAAAAATAACTCCAAGATATCTTTGAATAACTCATAACTAATCTCTTAAAAAATTCCCAAATTATTTACATATCTTGGATGATTGATTAATGATACCAATACTTTGTTATAGAATTTTGGTAAAATTATGCATTATTACAGGATTGATCTATTCCTATAATTTCTGACTTATTCTTTTAATTACTATTAAGTGTGAAGCCAAACTCATGCAAGATTCTAGATCCTTCTACACCGCCAGTAGTTTCTAGAATCACATGCAGGATTCTAGATATTTCTACACCGCTAGTAGTTTCTAGATCATTCCAGATCTCCATCTGAATCACATACAAGATTCTAGATCCTTCTTCTACCTCTATAAATTTGTAATTTCTCTGGCCAGGGAAAGCAAGCCAAGGCCCAAGCCTGTTATGTAATGCAAAGTGATTTATGTTCTCCAATGATTGTTTTATCTATTCTGATGTTTCTGACTGAGTAATCTTGTTGTTTCTCCATTTTTCTGTCTTTGTGAATTATTCTCTGCTATTGTTGTCTAAGTCTCTGAGTATAAATCTGTTGTGCGTTATGTATGCTTTGATCTAACAACTGGTATCGGAGCTAGGGTCGAATATCCACTGTGCAAGCCACTTAATGCCATTGCCTTACTCTGGCAGTGTTTGTTAAAACGTTGGTTGTTACCCCTGGAGCTGTTGAAGGATTTGTCCAGGAAATAGCTGAGAAACGCTAGGACTAAAAGACAGTTGCTGCAAGAAAAACAAGGTCGTGGATCTATGTTGAAACGTGCGGTGGGCTCCAGTATTGCAAAAATAATGTTGCAACTCCTGGGACTCCCTTCTTTACTTTTATCAACCCGGTAGTTTGTAACAAACTTGGAAGCGACGGTGCTATATGCACAAGTACTAGCCCTTGTCGCGGCTGTCACTTGATCAGCTGGCACAATTCTGCTAGGAGCTTAAGCCAACTTCTATGAGCTCTTAGAAGAATCTTTTAACTGTGATGGATGAAAGCTAACTCAGAAAGAAACGGAAGGCTGAAAGGAAATGCAAACCCTAGCAGACCCTAGTTTTACTGGCTAACCCTACTAGTGCAAGAAAAGGGATGAAAGCAGTGGAAATGGATGCCATTGACTTTTAGAAAGGTAAAATGCATGTGACTAAGCTACTTCTACAATAATTTGTAAAAAACATCTTTTTGTATTTTTGAGTAAGTTGTCAGAATTATTATGCATGTGCTTTAACTGTTTTTTACTGTGCAGAGGGTGATTGGTGAAAGGAAATGCTTGCAGGAGGTTGGGAAGGTGAGAAGAGGGCCTAAGGGGTCCCTAACACCCTTCCAGAGAGTTTCACAGTGATTGGATCGCAAGAAACTGCTTTCGTGAGCTTCTACAAGAAGTCTGCAGGGGTTCTACAGGATGTTCTGTAGCTTCTACAGGATGTTCTAAAAGGGAATTTTGAAGGGCTGATGGTGGAAAAACGGTGGAAAAGTGGAAATGGAGGTTGAATAAGGATGTTAAGGGGTCCAGGACCTGGTGAATGAGGCTAAGGAGCGATTAAGGTGATTGGATTTGTTCGAGGATGGAGGGAACAATGATGCACAAGAATGTAGAAATTAGGGCAAGGTGAGGGAATGTGGCAAATGAAAGGCAAAAATATGAGTTAGAGGACGAAGCAGGTTGCATTGATGGGGTAAGGGTAGGGGAGGAGGTATTATAGGTTCTCTGCATGTTATTTTCCAAAACTAATTAACAAAGACTAAGAAAACCAAAGATCTAGCTATTTTGACCTAATTTGACCTAGAAACCCTAAGCATGATGAACAGAAGTTTATTGGCAGCAAATCATGTAAAAAAACTATGGAAACCAAGCAAGAATGGATCTAAGCATGTAATCACAACTGGTACCAACTTTTGCAACTAAGAATCTAACACTAGAAATTGCATGAAGAAGCAAGAACAATTTTTTTATGGCAGCAAGGACACCTTGGTCTCAGCTCATGGTCCCAAGGAGGGAGAGGTGAGATCAAGGGTTTCTTGATGGCCTTTTTCGAAGGTATTTTCTGTTACCAACCTATTAAATCACTTGAAACATGAACAACTATTTCAGTCATTGAGAATGAACTAAATAACCAAGCAAGATTGTAATCTACTAGCATAAATTAATTGAAGGTAGCAAAAACATATAACAGTACACAGAGGAGGTCCTGGCACTTTGGTTGGGCCAAAACCCAAGAGCTACAGGCTCCTAAGAAGAAGCTCAGAGCTGAAGAAAAATGAAACTGATCTCCATTATTCAAAAAATGACCATGTCACAAAAAATGTTTACAGCAAAAGCTCCAAAAGTGAGCAAAAACAGAGCAGCACTAGAGTGCAAAATACAAATGTTCAAAAAGTAACCTATGAATGCCGGAAGTATTCCTTATTATACACTACAAGGACCTCCAATAGCCCTCCTTAACTCAAGGGGCTCGACTACTCAAACTGCCAGTAATCATTTACTTTACAAAAAGCTGGTCGGCTGCCCTTGGGAATCATCTTTTGTGGCCTGCTGAACTCCGAGCTGATGGTGGAGAATTCAAGGAAGGGGCCATTTAGTGCAGGAGACACCCTTCCTATGAATCCTCAGCCTTGCTCCCTCGTGTTTGGCTGTCAACTGGCTCATAAATGCTTGATCTTGGTCCAAAAATATGCAATAACCACATATTAGCCTCGATGGTCAAGTGACTATTCTCATTGATTCAATCAACATAAATATACTCAAAAGCATGCATTAACTATGAATAATGGTGGATTAATAACGAACAATAGGCAATAATGAGCCCAATAAGTTACCCATTTTTGGGGCTCATGATCACCCCCTGCAAAAAGGGTTGCTCATCCTCTGAGCAACTAATCCAGCTCATCATCTTTGATTGCTTTGACTGCTTCTCTCACATCCTAGGCTTCTGAGGTGATGTCTTATTCTTGGTCATGAAATCCTACTTTTATTTCTACTTCCTCCCACTGTGTGTGTTCCTCTTCTTCTTTGACTCCTTCTAGTAGTCCTAAAAGCAAGGGAGGACTGAATTTTAGGCCGATCGAGTTGGCCTGCAGATTTTGCATTGACTACTTATAGAGGGGTACTCTTGCCAAGGCCTCCCTCATCCTTGTTGGGGAGTGATATTCTCTTATCTTCATACTGTGGGACATTGTGTTCCACCTCCTTGTGCAAGCATGTGTGCAGTTATCCCCCAAAAGCCTTTCCATGTCCTCAAAATGAGCAATGGCTTGAGCTTGTCATTCAATGTAATCTAATAGAATATGAGGATTATTGGCCAGGCGCTGGTGGGCATATATCAAGGCTGAGAGATCCTCCAGCTCTGCTCTGATCATGAGTGGCTCACTTACCTCCCTGTTCATGATATTTCGAATCTCTACTGCCCTTTTTTCCTCATGATTTAACCAAGAGGCCATGGCCATAAGTTGCACATCTCCCACTGCAGCATTGGGGTCCCACAGGTTCATGTTAGGAAGGGCCAAGTTGTGTAAGTAGAACTCTGATAACTTGGCCTTATCCTCTGCTGAGCTACTGTCACAAAAGCCATGAATTGATGGTAATTTTGAAGGGCCATGTTGTGTAAGTAGAACTTTGATAACTTTGCCTTATCCGCGACTGAGCTACTATCACACAAAACCATGAATTGATGGTAATTTTGAAATGGAATGGTGCCCCTTTGGGCCAAGGTGTTAATCTGGAACTGCAACCATTGATCTTTCAGATATAAGGCATATGACTTGGCAGGTTGCCTACACTGCAAGGCCTCTACTGCCCAGCTGGCCATGCAGGCTAGTTGGGCCTCTTTTTCTTGTACCTGTTGTTTTAGAGATTGTATTTCCTCTGCTGCCTGTAACTCTTTCTCCTGTAGCCGCTTTGTTAGCGCCTCAACCTTAGCCTGCAGCCTATCCCCTTTCTATTTTTCATCAGAGATTTCTTTGTCTGCTGGAGGCCTTTCCTGTTGTTGTTGTCTTCCCCAGATGGGGGGCCTATCTTCCCTATGACTTTCCTGGAGCTACAGCTACCGTTTCAGCAGCTCATTTCCTTCTTGTAGTTTGGCCCTTTGACTGCTCTCCACATGCCTTACCGTGGCCAATTCTTTTCTTGATTCCTTGAGTTGTTCCTCCAGGTGGCCTATGTCTGCCACACCCTTGGACTTAGCAATCCTCATCCAAGTGTGAGTCCTAATTCTATCTTCTTCCAGTGCAAAGAAAAGTGGCACCGCAAATTTCTGGGGAATTATCTTCCCGACTTCTAATAAGTCATAGTATGAGCCCAGGCTATTTCCTCTGTCTTCTCTTCTCCTTGTGATGGTTTGGCCGCCTTTTCCTCCAGTTTCTCGGTCTCACTTAGCTTAGATGGAGTTTCCTATAGATACTTATCACCTTCCTGTAGAACTGTCTTTGAGTCCATCAGCTTAATTCTCTCTCTCCAGGTGGAGGTTTTCGGGCTTCCTCGTTCATAGGTGACGGATATCTTTGAAGGAGATCCTTCTTTTGGCTTAGGTGATGTGTCCTCGATGACAATTGGCGCCTTTGATTAAGGTTGGGGTCTGCCTACTTTAATCCATGTGCTCCTTCTTGCTTTAAATTACATGGAGATTTTCCTTTTTCTCTTCCCTTTTTATTTTGGAGGTGTGCTTTAGGTGGCAAGCACAACTGCTGCCTCCCTTGCCAAAATCTCAGTTGATTTCTCCTCTTGCTATTCTTTTTCCCTGCTTCCTGTAGAAGCCCCTGTGTCAACTGTTTCTATCTGTGTTGTTGCTATTTCAGGATGTGTCTTTTCCTTTTGTTTCTGGGTGTCTGATGTGGCTGTGACAACCTTCATTTGGGGTTTTCAGCCCTCTCTACTCTACTCTGCATTCTCTTTTCCCGTGGTGTTTGTGCTGCTGTCTGCACCTCTGTTTTAGGCTCAGCGACTTGGCCCATTTCTCCTTTTCCTTTCTGTTCTTGTTGTGCTTGAATGTTCTGCGTTCCTTCACCATTGGTTTTCTCACCTTCTTCAATGTGTTCCCCTTCCTCACTGCTAGATGGGGTGATATTTTCAACAAAAATTCTAATGTTGTCACCCCTAGACATGTTTCAGAAGATCTCCAAAGATATGGGGACAATGTAGGTGTGCAGGGCATCTTCCACTAATAGTTTGATGAGCCCATGATGGGCTAGCTGATCTGGGATCCTTTCATTCAATTTTATACCACTTTCAATGAGTGACTGAAGAAGAAAATAGGGAATGCTCAGCTTCATTGCTGGAGGTAAATCAATTCCATGTCTAAGTTCACACAGCAACCTGAAATGATAGCCATAGACAATGCTAAATCTTCCTTCACAGGTAATGTACTTCATGATTTGGAAATTAACTTCACTCCAGAGAGGAGGCAAGCTGGTTCTCCTCACCCCGTTTTTGTCTTCTATAGGATGTTCCTCAGGTAATAAGAATGATTTCTTGGCAGCTTAGCCCAATGCCCTCTCTTCTTTACTCCAAGGGAGCCCTAATGGTAGATTGGTAACTCGACTGATGAGCTCAGGGGTAAGTTTTAGGGTCAAACCCCTAAAACTAACTGTGGCCTGTGTCTTTGATTGAGGTCTCAGGGACATTAAGAATTCTTCAACTATCTCCTCGTCATGACCCTGAATTTTGTCAAAGAATGACATCCAATTAGCCCTCGTGAAAAGGTTCACCACCTTAGGGTGCTCATGCAATTTGCTGGAGTCCGAGGGTTCTTTCCTTAGGAATCCCCTTGGCATGGTGAGAGTGTTTTTATTTTATGCTTTGGTCAAGAAAGGGAATGTTGTTTATGGTTTCCCCCTAGACTCAAGGAAGGATTTATCAGTTGTTCAATGTCAATTAGCAGTCAATTCCCTAATTTCAAGACTGTTGTTACCCAAGACTCAACTATCTGTTTATGAAAGGCAGAGTTTTGTTTCTTCAGATGGAGTACAGAGATCAGGTTTTCTTCTCAACACACATTTAGATATGCAAGTTTAAAATTTTTCCATACACAGGCTGGCCCCCAGAGCTACATATACCCCCCCTACAGGAGAATTTTTAAGAAAAACAGGAAACGTGGAAGAGAATCTTGATGTAGAAACAATTGCGAAACTCAGTGCAATACCCAAGCAAATGTTTTTTTCTCAATTCACAGGCAGATTGTTTTCCTTTGATTCCCCAATCTGATGCCATTCAGTTCACCACCTTTTCAAAACATACCATGCATAGAAGAGTTTTCTGAGCCTACCTCATTTGGAGCTCCTAATTCGACAAAGAAAAATTCCTGGATTCCCTGCTCCGGAAAGATGTGCAGTATTTCCTGTAGGACTCTTCTTGTAGAAGACCCCCCATGTTCTTGTGGAATGTCACTGCACCTCTGAGCGAGCCCGATACATGGGAGGTTTTTGAAAACAGGTAGAAAATCCAGTGGAGGATGATTGGTTAACAGTTTTTGGAAGCAGAGGACGCGTACTCCAGTCGAGGACGTTGCAAATGCAAAATGAACAGAAGGTGGTGTGAGTTTCAGCGGATCATCTTTTAACTTCGGCGTGATTCATGGTGAGGGAATGAGGTGGCTGGACCGGAACGTTGATTCGATGTCACAACGATGATTTCTCTGCGTATTTCTGACCACCATCACCTTTCCTCTGTCGTTAACCGCCACCACCACTACCAGTCCCGATGATCATTCCTTAAATGGACACTCCACACGTGTTGGCTACACATCCCATCAGCGATTTTGAATGTAACTAGGCTCGTTCAGATCTCACGAGGCTATGTAACTAGTTGAGGGTGGCCAGTTGACTAGCCACCAATTCCATTTGATCGGCACCATTTCCATAGGCATGCAGCGTTTGAAATATAGTTTATGCAATTTACGAATGGGTTTAGGAACTTACTTGTGTGGTCACGGCCGCATTATGCAGACTTCGGGTCTTGGAACCACTCCTTCGTGTGCTACTACTTCATGCAAGGGTTTTGGAACCCATTCCTTCGTTCGTTGATGCTGCATGCACGGGTTTTGGAACCTTTCCTTCATTCATTGATGCTGCATGCACAGGTTTTGCTTGGCTTTGGCTGCTGGCAATATTTTCATGTTCAAGATGAGCCCTTTGCATGTTTCCTTTGTCGTTTTCGGCTGCCCTTATCTCTAGAGTATGTCTTCCAGAGGGATCAGCTGCTACAGGATTCCTATAGGATGTCGTGTAGCTGCTTCTCCTCCCGGGATGCAAGCTAAATGAGCAAGGCTATACTGCTGATGAGGGATTTGGCTGATGAAGAGTCCAGATGGAGATTGATAGGTAAGGTGAGAGAGACACTACTGCTTGAGTTGTTACTAAAAGTTCTTGCTGGCAGGATGAAGAAAACAGGTTTTTTTTGTGCAGGAGCAAATAACAGGATGGGTGCAGCGGAGGTGCAATGAGACGAAACAGGGTGACATATGGTGATGGATGGAAGTAGGGGTGCTTGAAGACCTAACAGGTAGATTCCAACCTTTAGATTTTCTCCCAAGATGAATTTTGGCCTGTCTGAAGGGTCTACAGGAACTTCCTGTAGAAGCTACAAAACTTCCTGTAGAAGGCCCAGAACTTCCTGTAGAAGGCGAAATATTGACCTGAATGTGATCAAATCTTAGGGAAGGGGAGTGGTCATAGAGAAAGTGCTTGTGAGGGGTGCTTGCAGCCTGAGGCTAACCTCTGTCCTTGTTTTGTGTGACCCTCCTCACCTGAAATGTCTTCCCTACAACCTGCAATTGTTCAACAGAAGTTAGGTTGATTCCTTGTTTTTTTTTTTTTTTTTTTTGAGAGAGAGATAGCTGAGGCGCCTCCAGGAGGTTTTCACCCTCACTGTCTGCCCCGGGTGCCTCTAAGAGGTTTTCACCCAAGGATCTTCTTATTCTTTTTCTGCTTTTTTTTTCCTTTTTTTTTTTGATGATCAAGGTGTGGGCGGAGTAGAGACAGGGCCCTGCCCCACTACCAGCATTGATTTGTCCAAAGTTTCAATGAACTCCTACCTAGAGAGGGGTTTCCTGTAGATTTTCAATAGATGCCCATTGAAGAGCATGGGGATGGCTTCTTCATCAATGGTCCTGATGAGAACTGAATCATTATCGTTGCATTTCTCCACTGTATATGGTCCTAGCCACCTTGTCCTCAGCTTCCCTTTGAAATCCTTGTATCTTGAGTCATATAACAACGTCCAATCTCTTGGATGAAATTGCTTTTTGTTAAGGTGCCGGTCATGCCATATCTTTCTTTGGATTTGGACCACTTCTTAGTGGAGGAGGGTCTGCATTCTCTGTTCATCCAATCCACTCAAATGTAGTAGTCTATCCTGTTTTGCATGGCTGAGATCTAGGTCCAGCTGAGCTACCAACCTTAATGTGTTGTACTCGAATTCTATGGACATCAAAGCCTTCTTCCCGTAGACCAGCTCATAAGGTGTGAAACCGGTTGTAGTTTTCCAAGTGGTGTTGTAGGCCTAGGTGGCCTCAACCAAGCGATTTGCCCAATCCTTTCTATTGTTGCCCACCACTTTAATCAAAATCTCCTCCAAAGCTTTGTTGGTGACTTCTACCTGCCCATTTGCTTGCGGATGATAAGGGGTGGACGTCCTGTGCTTAATCTTGTGATCAGTGAGTAGGTCTTCAATCAGGTTAGAGGTAAACTGACTTCCTTGATCTGTAACTAATTCCCTTGGGTAGCCAAACTTGTAGAAGATATTTTCTCTCAAAAACTCAGCCACCTTTTCTTCCATTGCTGCCTTGATTGCCCTTGTCTCTACCCACTTGGTCAGGTAGTCCGTGCACACAATGATGTAAGACTTCTACCTTGAAGGAGGATTGATAGGACCCACAAAGTCTATGCCCCACTTCTCAAATGGCTCGAAAGACACTTGAGGTTGGAGGGGAATTTCATCCCTTAGAGTTGGTTTCCCCATCCTCTGACATCGGTCACATTGGCTGATGTATCTTCTGACATCTTGATGAAGAGTGGGCCAATAGTAGCCTGCCTGTAGAATTTTAAGGGCAGTACTTTTTGCTGCAAAGTGGCCTCCACACGGTCCATCATGACAGGTTAGGAGGATGTCAAAAACTTCCTCCTCCCTAACACAATGCCTCAAGATCTGATGTGGGCCAAGTTTAAATAGGTTGCCCCCAATCCAAGTGAATGGGGAACTTTTCCTCATAATTTTGCTCTTCTCCTTTGAGGATAGGTGCGGAGGGAATTGGGCTGAAACTAAGTAATTTGCTATATCTGCAAACTAGGGAGATAGTATTGAAATAGCAAACAAGTGTTCATCTGGCATTTGATCATCCACCACCCCGTCTTCACCTGTAGGCAAATCTAGTCTAGACAGAAAGTCGGCAACAACATTTTCCTTACCTGGCTTGTCAACAATGGTCAAATCAAATTGCTGCAACAAAATTAACCATCTAATGATACGAGCATTCACATCAGGTTTATTCATTAAATACTTAATCGCAGCATGATCAGTGTGCACAAATGTTTGATAACCAGTGATGTAGTGTCTGAACTTGTTTAGGGAATGGACTACGGCCAAGAACTCTTTCTCGATTATAGTATAGTTCAACTCTGCCTTGGACAGGTTTTTGCTGACAAAGTAGATGGCATATGGTAGTTTCTCTTCAACTTGTCCTAAGGCTGCACCTATGGCTTTGTTCAAGGCATCAGTGTGGATGTGGAAAGGTAGGGCCCAGTTTTGACCTCTCAAGATCGGGGCGGTTACTAGCTTATCTTTCAACTCATCCAGAGCCTCTTGACAATTGTCAGTCCATATAAACTCAACATCCTTTCCCAAAATACCAAACAATGGCAAGGCTGGCTTACTGAAATCTTTAATGAATCTTCTATAATATCCTGCTAAGCCTAGAAAACTCTGAACATCTCTTACCTTTTGAGGAGGTGGAACATTTTAGATGATAGCAATTTTGTTGGGATCCACCTATAATCCTTGCTAAGAAATTGTATGACCTAGCACGGTCCCTTTAGTCATTAGGAATTCGCATTTTTCGGGACTGAGGGACAAGTTCATCTTAACACACTTGGTTAAAATTTTTCCTAGGTTAGCCAATGCTTCTTGGAAGTTGGACTCATAAGGAGTAAAGTCATCCATATAGATTTCTACCGAATCATGAACTAGCTCAGCAAATATGCTCAGTACTGCTCTCTGGAAACTGGAAGGGGCATTTCATAGCCCAAAGGGAAGGACCCGATAGGCAAAGGTACCCCATGGACAAGTGAAGGTGGTCTTATCTTGGTCCTCTGGGCTGATTTGGGTTTGATTATATCTGCTAAACCTATCTAGGAAAGAAAAGAATTTCTTCTCTGCCAGTCCATCTAACACTTGGTCTATGAAAGGCAAAGGGAAATGGTCCTTATTGGTGGCTTTGTTAAGTTCTCTGTAATCTACATAGATTCTCCACTTCCCATTTTTCTTGGGCACAAGCACCAGAGGAGAGACCCACTCACTGTCAGAGATGGGGTAGATGAATCCTGCATCCAACAACTTTTGCAATTCTTCCTTAACAATGTCCTTAAAGGCTGGATTCATTCTCGTCTGAGGCTGCCTGACTGGTTTACAACCCTCTTTGATGTAAATGTGGTGGGAACAGACCGAAGGGTGGACTCCTTTCATCTCCTTATAGCTCCAAGCGAAAGCATCCAAATGGTGGCTCAAAAGGCTACACAACGCCTTTTCCTGAGAAGGGGATAGGGATGAGATGGTCTTCAAGGTACTTTCAGGGCCAAATTACACACTCTTAACTCTGAGAGAGGTCGGCTCAGCTACACAGAGGTCTATTAAAGCGCTGGCTTGGGTACCTTCCACCAACTCCTCTAATGGCAGCACACTGGGAGGTGGATTTTGAATCAAATTCTCAATTAGGTCATCCTCGGTTTGAGGACCTCCCTGGCGGCTCCTACTGTGCAAAATGGTGCAGAGTAGACTTCATCCTCATCTCCATCCTCCAACCAAGGAGGCAAATCATGTTCTAACAGAGGTTGGACAGGAGGGTATAGGACTAGTTGTTTGCACATAGGGCCATTATTGATGGTCATGCTCCCCTCTCGACAACTGATGTAAGCATTTGTAGTAGACAACCAAGGCCTTCCCAAAATGAGGGGGTATCCAATGAGTTTTGCCTTTGGCTAAAGGACCAAGAAGTCCGTAGGGTATTCCCAAGAATCAATAGAGACCATGACATCTTCCACAATCCCTTTGGGAGTCATGGTGGAGCGGTCTGCTAACTGCAGTACTGTCGAGGTCTTTCTCAAGGAACTCTGAAGGTTAAGTTTGCACATGTTGTCCCTGGTCATCACATTAATGGCAGCCCCGAGATCAATCAAGGTGTGGGGGATTATGGTGCCATTGATGTGGACATCAACTACAAGACTCCCAGGGTCCAAATATTTTGGACAGATTACTTGCCCCAACATTAGATTGGACAGTTGTCCTATGACATTGATAGTTGGGGCATCTCTCTTGTGCCTGCCTGGGTGCTTGAAACATTTCTCCTTGATCAATTTGTTGTAGATTGGTACATATTTTATGGCTTGGAGAAGTGGTATGTTCACACACAACTGTTTAAGTTCTTCTAGAAGTTTAGTCTCCTCTGGGTTTGGTTGCGTCGTTACCGGTTGTCTCTCAGGAAAGGGTGGAATGACTTTGGGTTCACTTTTCTGTTTCCCTTCTTCATCCTCTAGAGGAAGTTGGCAATTTGGAAGGACCTTCCCAGATCATAGGTTGATCTCCTGAATCTCCATGGCATAGGTAGGGCATGTTGTCTCTCCAGTATATACCTGTTGGGCCTGTTTGTTATTGGGGTTTGGGTTCGGTTGAGTAGGCATCTGGGGTTGTCTTGGAGGAGCAGGAGGTAATGGTTGATGTGGAGCAGGTGGTGGAGGCAAAATGGCAAGAGGAGAGTTGTATTGGGGCCTCCACCCCGGCTGAGGTGCATTCCACTGAGGTTGTGGCTGAACATGAAAGTGGAATGAATGAGCAGCAGGTTGAGTATGGTATTGAGATGGATAAGACCAAGGAGGAGGTGTGAACCAGGAAGGATGAGCAAGGGGGCCCCAAGAAGGTATATGAGTAGATTGGTTGGGGTGGTAATAAGTTTTGGATGTCCCTTGCACCCCCTGTTGGTAAGGTCTGGATCCATGCGGCCTCCTTTGGTTGAGGAAGTAGAGTGGTTCAGTGGCTCCCTCGGCCCCTTAGTACATGGCTTTAAGTCCGGACAAGTTTTGGCATTGGTTTGTAGGGTGGTATTCCTCACAAACGAAACATACCTCCACTGAGTGCAATGGAAACTCGTTCTTAGGATGCTTCCTTGTGCATCTGGGACAAAAGATGGCCAAAGCCCTCTCAACTTCCTCTTTCTTCTGCTAGATTCGGAAAGTATCCAGTTGCATGGCAATGGTCTGTCTCATCTCACTTTTAAGGTCTCCCAATTGATTTGTGAACTCATGTTTGGAGAAAGTGGCACTGGCCGAAAGCGGATTCCCCTACCTCTTTTCCGGGCTGCCCTAGAGTGGTTTCTAAACATAGTCTTTATGTCCTCATAAGGTAGTTGGTAGATGTCTCCGTTGGCTAGCAAATGGAGGGTATCTAGAAGGTCTTCAGGGACTCCTCGGAGCAGAACCAGCTTCAGAGATTTAGGATCAAGTGTGCACCTGGCCCTTTTATAACTAAGTTGGAACCTTTCTTCATAGTCTTCTAAAGATTCATCACTTTCCATGGTCATTCGAAAGATCTCTCCCTTCGCTTCCTCTGACCTACAATACTCCCAGTATTTGTTGTTAAAGGCTTGCTGCATTTGAGCCCAAGTTGTGATACTATTTCCAAGTAACCCATGAACCAACGTAGGACTGCATCCTTGAGGGTAGAGGGAAAGAGTTTCAACTTTTTCTCGTCTTCTACATAGTCATAAGTTTGGCAAAGGACAATGAACTCAAACAAGAAGGTATCAGGGTCTTCAGTGGTCAATCCATGGAAGTGAGCTAAGGCTGAGGGAATTATGTTTTTCATGTTCATGTCCCCATTGGTCTCTCGGATGGGGAAGACACCTTCTATTCTCTCCTCATCTCCAACATCGTTTCTGTGTTCAGCCATGGTCTCAAGAGGAATGTTTTCTTGCTCTTCTTCTGTGATAGGATCTTCGTATATTTCTGGAGGTTCACCTATAGGTTCTTCTGGATCACTGCCACCAAAGAAGAGAGAAGGGTGACTCAATGATGTGGTGAGGTGTTGGGTATGAATCTTCCGGTATTGTCTCTGTTCCTACGAGGCATGAAATGAAATATTTTTGGGTTGTTCTCTTGTTTTTTCTGCTTGTACTTGCAAAGCTGAAATAGATTGAACTACAACTAACTAAAATTTATCTTGCTAAAGTGAAAATGTAAAATTGAAATGAAAGCAGGAAAGGACTAATCTATTTTGCTGAAATGAAATTGCAGGAATGAAATACTAGGCTACGCTTGCAGAATTGAGATGCTAATCTACGCTTACAAAATTGAAATGCTAATCTATGCTTGCAGAATTGAAATTGCAGAATTGAAATGCTAGTCTAGGAAAGCAGGAAATGTCTAATTTACTTTTGCAGAAATGAAATTGCGGAATGGAAATAAAACAACTACTCTACTCTTGCTGAAATAAACTACTTAGCAGAAGGTTGTAGTAGAAAATAGAAGAAAAGCAGCAATCACAAATACTATGACGCTTCCCCAGCAACGACACCAAAAATATGGTGGGCTCCACTATTGCAACAATAATGTTGCAACTCCTGGGACTCCCTTCTTTACCTTTATCAACCCGGTAGTTCGTAACAAACTTGGAAGCGACGGTGCTATATGCACAATTACTAGCTCTTGCCATGGCTGTCACTTGATCAGCTGGCACAAGTCCACTAAGAGCTTAAGCCAACTTCTATGAGCTCTTAGAAGAAGCTTTTAACTGTGATGGATGAAAGCTAACTCAGAAAGAAACTAAAAGCTGAAAGGAAATGCAAACCCTAGTTTTACCGGCTAACCCTACTAGTGCAAGAAAAGGGATGAAAGTGGTGGAAATGGATGCCATTGACTTTTAGAAAGGTAAAATTCATGTGACTAAGCTACTTCTACAATAAAATCTAGAAAATACATCTTTTTGTATTTTTGAGTAAGTTGTCAGAATTATTATGCATGTGCTTTAATTGTTTTTGACTGTGCAGAGGGTGATTGGCGAAAGGAAATGCTTGGAGGAGGTTGGAAAGGTGAGAAGAGGGCCTAAGGGGTCCCTAGCACCCTTCCAGATAGTTTCACAGTGATCGGATCTCAAGAAACCACTTTCGTGAGCTTCTACAGGAAGTCTGCAGGGGTTCTACAGGATGTTATGTAGCTTCTACAGGTTGTTTCTACAGGATGTTCCGAAAGGGAATTTTGAAGGGTTGATGGTGGAAAAATGGTGGGAAAGTGGAAATGGAGGTTGGAAAAAGATGTTAAGGGGTCTAGGACCTGGTGAATGAGGCTAAGGAGTGATTAAGGTGATTGGATTTGTTCGAGGATGGAGGGAGCAATGATGCACAAGAATGTAGAAATTAGGGCAAGGTGAGGGAATGTGGCAAAAGAGAGGCAAGAATCTGAGTTAGAGGATGAAGCAGGTTGCATTGATGGGGTAATTGTAGGGGAGGAGGTATCACAGGTGCTCTGCACGTTATTTTCCAAAACTAATCAACAAAGACTAAGAAAAACAAAGATCTAGTTATTTTGACCTAGTTTGACCTAGAAACCCTAAACATGATGAACATAAGTTTATTGGTAGAAAATCATGTAAAACAACTATGGAAACCAAGCAAGAGTGGATCTAAGCATGTAATCACAACTGGTACCAACTTTTGCAACTAAGAATCTAACACTAGAAATTGCATGAAGAAGCAAGAACAATGTTTTTATGGCACCAAGGACACCTTGGTCTCAGCTCATGGTCCCAAGGAGGGGGAGGTGAGATCAAGGGTTGCTTGATGGCCTTTTTCGAAGATATTTTCTGTTACCAACCTGTTAAATCTCTTGAAACATGAACAACTATTTCAGTCATTGACAATGAACTAAATAACCAAGCAAGATTGTAACTTACTAGCTGAAATTAATTGAAGGTAGCAAAAACATATAACAGTACATAGTGGAGGTCCTGGCACTTGGGTTGGGCCCAAACCCAAGAGCTATAGGCTCCTAAGAAGAAACTCAAAGCTAAAGGAAAATGAAACTAATCTCCATTATTTAGAAAATGACCATGTCACAAAAAATGTTTACAACAAAAGCTCCAAAAGTGAGCAAAAACAGAGCAGCACTAGAGTGCAAAATACAAATGTTCAAAAAGTAACCTACGAAGGTTGGAAGCCTTCCTTCTTATACACTATGAGGACCTCCAACAACCTTCCTTAACTCAAGGGGCTCAGCTGCTCAAACTGTAAGTAATCAGTCACTTTACAAAAAGCTGCTCGGCTGCCCTTGGGAATCATCTTTGGTGGCCTGCTAAACTCCGAGCTGACAGTGGAGAATTCAAGGAAGGGGCCATTTAGTGCAGGAGACACCCTCCCTACGAATCCTCAGCCTTGTTCCCTCATGTTTGGCTATCAACTGGCTCATAAATGCTTGATCTTGGTCCAAAAGTTGTCCAAAAATCTGCAATAACCACGTATTAGCCTCCATGGTCAAGTGACTATTCTCATTCATTCAATCAACATAAATATGGTCAAAAGCATGCATTAACTATGAATAATGGTGGATTAATCATGAACAATAGGCAATAATAAGCCCAATAAGTTACTCATTTTTGGGGCTCATCAACGTGTTGCTAGAATTTGAAACATGGAGATCCATGGAGTTTGGAGTTGAAACGTGGTGTTTGTAAGTTTTTTTTTACATCAAGTTTGCATGTATACGTCAAGTTTTTTCTCAAACCAACATATGTATGTGTGAAATGTGAAAATGTTAAAACATTATATATGTTTTATATATTTATTATGAAACATATATAATTATATGTTGGAATTTTGAAAAGTATATTTTAAAAAGGAGCAGGAATTTTGAAATGGGTATTTTAAAAGGAGGAGGGTCATTATTACTAAATTTTAACGAGTAATAATTAAAGTTTTATTTTTTAAGTGGAGTTTTTTGCATGAATTTGATTGAAAATGGGGACAACAGTTACATATATGAAGAAGTTGCGCAGGGCTAATTTTGCCCTATGGAAATCACAGATGGAAGATATACTAATTTTAAAGGATCAATATTTGTCGATTGAGGGCACAACAAAGAAACCCTTATCGATGACAAATGAAGAGTGGAATAAGCTAGATATAAAGGTGATTGCAACAATCCGCCAATATTTAGCAAAGAATGTTTATTTCAATATGTCTGGAGAAACGATGGCTGAAGGATTATGGAAGAAGCTCCATGATCTATATGAGGAGAACACAGCATGAAACAAAGTGTTCTTGATGCAGAAGCTTTATAATATCAAAATGAAGGAGGGTGCTTTAGTTGCTGAGCACTTGAATGCATTTAATATTATTACTAATCAACTTGCCTCTGTTAAAATCATTTTAGATGATTAAATTAGAGCTATTTTGGTAATGTGTTCTATGCTAGACAGCTGGGAAAATTTAATTGTAGCTATGAGCACTTCAACAACTACAGGGACCCTAAAGTTTGATGATGTCAGCAACAGTTTAATGAATGAGGAGATGCAACGCCAGTCAATTATGGAAAACTGGGGAGGAGAGGCTCTAGCTCTAGCTGATCGTGGTAGGAGAATGGATCGAGGCTGGCAAGGGCGATCAAGATCGAGAGGCCGATCAAAATCAAGGAGAGGCAGAATCATCTAATTTCATTGTGGCAAACCCGAGCACATGAAGAAAGAATGTTGATTCTGGAAGAAAGGACAAAAGGATTAGAGACTGTCTAGTACAAATCACAAGTCATCCAGCACAAATGAAGGTGAGACTATCGTTGTAGCCATAGATGGTGATGTGTTGTTTATTGTTTCAGTAGAGGATGCATGTGTATATACATATAGCAGTAGCTTTGATTGGATCCTTGACTCTGGGGCATCTCACCATGTAACCCCATGCAAAGATAGTTTTGTTTCATATAATCCTGGTGATTATGGTAGAGTGCATTTGGAGAATAATCATTTTTGTAGCATTGTTGGAGTGGGAGATTTCTAGATCAAGATGAAATATGGACAAGATATATTGTTGAAATAGGTCAGGCATGTACCAGAAATGCGCATGAGTTTAATCTCTATGGGACGACTGGATGATGAAGGCTATTCGACAAGTTTTGGAAAAGGTGGCTGGAAAATTATCAAAGGTGCATTGGTCATGGCCAAAGGACCCAAGACAGGAACATTATACACATGGAAGACAGTGATAGGAAAATCAGATTTGGCTGTTGTCACAAAAGAAGGAAATTCAGCAGATTTGTGGCATAAGCGTTTAGGTCACATGAGCGAGAAGGGCTTAAAAATCCTTGTTGTAAAAATTTATTGCCAGGTTTGAACTACTATAATCTTGATCTTTGCGAGCATTGTATATATGGTAGACAAAGAAGGGTTTCATTCCTTAGAAGTGGCCATGACAAAAAGAAAAATGTGTTAGAATTGGTACACTCAGATGTGTTTGGGTCTATTAACATCAAATCATAAGGAGGAGCATCATATTTTGTAACATTTATATATGATGCATCCAGGAAGGTTTGGGCATATCCTATGAAAAATAAAAGTGAAATGTTTGGAATATTTCAAAAATTCCATGTTGTTACTGAAAGAGAGACTAACAAATTGGTGAAGTGTTTAAGAACAGATAATGGTGGAGAATATTGTAACAGGTTTGGCATAAAGCATGAGAAGACTGTGCCTAATACTCGTCAACGGAATGGTGTCGCAGAAAGGATGAATCACACCATTATGGAAAAGTTATGAAGTTTGTTGTCCAATTCCAATTTGGAGAAGATTTTTTGGGCTGAAGTAGTCAAGGCCGCTTACTACCTCATAAATAGATCTCCAACTATAGCCTCGAATGGCGGTATCCCTGTGGAAGTTTGGACTGGTAAGAATTTGAATTATTCTCACTTGAAAATCTTTGGATGTGAAGCATTCGTACATATTCCGAAATAAAATAGAACTAATCTAGATGATAAATCTATGCAATGCATAATTTTGGGATATGCGGAAGAAGATTTTGGTTATCGTCTATGGGATCTAGTTAAACATAAAATTATTAGAAGCAGGGATGTTATATTTAATGAGTCAGAAATGTTCAAGAGGACTGTAGGTGAGTTTGAGGTCATGAAGGTTATTGACAGGTTTGAAGAGCAGCAGGAAAACATACCACCAATACAAGAAAATGAACAGAAAATTCAGGAGCACGAAGAACAACAAGTGGAAAATGATGAACAACAAGAAGAAGGAATCTTGCAGGAACCTTTACAGGAGATTCAACCTGATAATACACCACCACAGTTGGTTCACAGATCTTCTAGGCCTCATAAGCCTTCACAAAGGTATCCTCCTTCAAACTATATTCTGTTGACTGATGAAGGTGAACCTAATTGTTTTCAAGAAGCTTGTAAATGAGAGCACAATAAAGAATGGAAGAAAGCAATGGAAGAAGAAATGAACTCTTTGCAGGAAAATAAAACTTGGGAGTTGGTAAACCTCCCAAAAGGTAGAAAGGCTCTACAAAACAAATGGGTGTACAGGATTAAGCATGAAGGTGATGAAAAGAAGGAGAGTTAAAAAGCAAGACCGGTGGTGAAAGGTTTTGCCCAAAAAGAAGGTATTGCCTTCACTGAAATTTTCTCACCTATTGTTAAAATGCCATCCATTAGAGTCATTTTTGGTCTAATTGCTGCTTTAGACCTAGAATGTGAACAGTTAGATGTAAAAATTGCTTTCCTTCATGGTGAATTGGAGGAAGAAATTTATATGGAGCAGCTAGAAGGCTTCGTAGAAAAAGGCAAAGAAGGCCTTGTTTTTAGGTTGAAGAAGAGTCTCTATGGGTTGAAACAGGCACCTCGACAATGGTATAATAAATTTGGTTCATTCATGTTGGAACATGGTTTTCAGAGGTTGGATGCTAACCATTGTGTCTATATCAAGAGGTATGATCAAGGAAAATATATCATATTATTGTTATATGTGAATGACATGTTGATTGTTGGGCATGATAAGAATAAGATCAATAGGTTGAAGAAAGATTTGGGTAGCAAATTTGCAATGAAGGATTTGGGATCAGCACAATAGATATTGGGCATGTGGATTATGCATGACAAGAAAAACAAAAGGTTGTGGTTGTCACAAGAAAAATATATCAAGAAGGTGCTTGATAGGTTTAATATGAAGGATGCCAAGCCAGTTGGTACACCCCTTGCAGCCCACTTCAAGTTGAGTACTGAATTATGTCCTAGTGATGACAAGGAGAAGGAAGAGATGAGCAGGGTTCCTTATGCTTGAGCAGTTGGCAGTTTGATGTATGCCATGGTATGCAAACGACCAGACATTGCATATTCAGTGGGAGTAGCGAGTAGGTTCCTTGCCAATCCAAGCAAACAACATTGGCAAGCAGTAAAATGGATTTTGAGGTATCTCAAGGGTACCAGTCATTATTGTTTATGTTTTGGTCATGATGAGACTGTGCTTGAAGGATTTACAGATGTGGATATGGCTGGAGATATGGATACCAAAAAGTCCACTACAGGTTATTTGTATACATTTGTAGGTGCAGCAGTATCTTAGGTGTCAAGGCGACAAAGAATAGTAGCCCTCTCTACAACAGAAGCAGAGTACATCGCTGCAATAGAAGCTTGTAAAGAGATGTTGTGGATGTAACGATTCCTAGGAGAGATAGGAATAAAGCAGGACAAGTATGTGTTATATTTTGATAGTCAGAGTGCCATTCACTTGGCGAAAAACCCAGCATTTCATTCAAAAACCAAGCTTATTGATTGAGGTACCATTATCCTTAGAAAAGATCCATACAGATAGGAACCATGCTGACATGCTCACTAAGATTCTACCACGAAATAAACATGAGTTATGTAGAGGCATGGTAGGACTCGGTGTGACTTGATGACTCTTATTTGGCTTCAAGTGGGAGAATGTTAAGTGTGAAGCCAAATTCATGCAGGATTCTAGATCCTTCTACACCGCCAGTAGTTTCTAGAATCATATGCAGGATTCTAGATATTTCTACACCACCAGTAGTTTCTAGATCATTCCATATCTCCATCTGAATCACATACAGGATTCTAGATCCTTCTTCTGCCTCTATAATTTTGTAATTTCTTTGGCCAAGGAAAGCAAGCCAAGGCCCAAGCCTGTTATGTAATGCAAAGTGATTTTTGTTCTCCAGTGATTGTTTTATATATTCCGCTACTTCTGACTGAGTAATCTTGTTGCTTCTCCATTTGTCTGTCTCAGTGAATTATTCTCTGCTATTGTCTTCTAAGCCTCTGAGTATAAATTTGTTGTGTGTTATGTATGCTCTGGTCTAACAATTACTAATGATTTAACCCAATTTTGAGAGATGAGTAGAAATATGTTATTTTTTTTAATACACAAAAATATAAAAATAAATGCATTCAAAAATACCTTGAACCTAATTCTACATAAAGCACTTAATAGAATATTACGGGAAAATTTTAAAGGATTAAAGTAAAGAGAAAAGTTGTTCGAAGATGGTAAAAGATGTGAAAATTATGATAATTTTGTTAGCTCAACACTTATGTGAAAGTGTTAATAATAGAATTATGAACATTATCGCGGTCATGTTTCAAGTCTACATAACTACGTATTTTAACCTTGTGGCCACATGTATCAATCAAAGAGTAGCTTAAAATCGTTTCTAGATCAATTATATCATACAAATTTACAACAATTTTGGAAATGGTATGAGAATGCACTTTTTCAATGTTGAAATATCAAGAACATTAGGTTGATTAAGTGCAACCAAAATTTTCCAATGTTCATCCCATCAAAATACATGTCTTGGCTGACAAAATATCTATTTATATAATTTCACATCTCACTAGCATCCTAGGAATCTTCATACAATGGAAATTATTGATATTCCTCAAAATTGTTTTCAAAGTACCAATCTTCACCCTAGCATTGGAGATTCGAGTTCACGAACAAACCCTCGATGCTTAAGGCTTCCTTGGGAAAATTAACAGACCTTGTCCTCAAAGTCCAGAAGGGGTAGGACGGGATGTCAAGATCATTGTCTTAAGCATCTAAGAGGTAAAACAAATAAATGCTATAATCCAAAATTAGAGTTTGGGCCTCATAGTTGCGAGAAATACTCAAGGTAGATAAATTGCTAAACATTTCTCAATGGTGTCTTCCTCTAGGATTCTTATGACTCCATTGATAATATATTCATTGGAAGCTCCTCCTTTCTTTTCGTAAGGTTTTGTCTAGTAGCCTCAAATGAAAAAAGAAGTTTTTTTTTCATTAAAAATTGATTTGGACTCCTAGACAATAGTGAAGTCCACCCAAACCTCTTGCTTTTAGCCATGCTTTCTTAGTGGCAAAGACATGACTAAAAGATTGCCTAGAGATTAGAGCACCAAACACCATGGTGGTTCCACTGTAACAATGAAGTACTCTTCCCACCATAACTGTTCTTTTGGATAAGAGAATGGATATGAAATGATATGATAACAGGATTAGCTATATTTCGCTATGCATAGAAATTCAAGGGAGCCTATATATTTATAAAGCTTTAGTCAGAAGAGTCTAACATATGGGAGAGGGAGTTAAGAATAATAAGGAAGATTGCAAATAGTAACATCGAAGATTTGTAGATGATAGGTATGACTCCTAGATGCTATTAAAATTAATAGAGATTAGGTGAATATTGTTACTTAGTTATGATTTAGTTTTTTCTTAGACATTCAGTTCCTATTATTTAGGGATTTGTTTTACTATCCCTAAAAAACTGTATCTATTTATTATTGGAGTTTAATCTGAATCCTAAGCTGGTTCATTTGCTTGTAGGAGCTCTTGGTGATTCACACCTGTGAGCTCCTCCTGTGTTGTTTGCCAAATTCATGTCTTCCATGTGCAACTGTTGACATGGTATTAGAGTTGCAGGAAGGAGAGGCCTGTATGCTGAGTTGAGGAGCGTTAAATCGTCGCAGGAAGCTAAAGAGTAATTGTGACATCATCGCAAGGAGCTAAAGAGTAGTCGTGACGACTCTCTTGGGGACTACTCGAATTTTTTCCTTCGACATCGTCGCAAGTTTCTGGTGTACAACTATCACTAGTCGAAAAAAGGAGGTGAACAGTCGTGACGATTGTGTTTTAAGAATGGAAAAGTAGTGGCTGTGGTGGTTAAAGACTGCGTTTGTTTGCTGCGTTAAATTTGAGGAGAGGAGATTAAATTTGTGGTTGCGTTTGAAGGAGATTAACGGTGGTTTTTTTTTTCACAGCACATTGCCACAAGTGAAGTTTTTTTTACTGTAAAGTATTTATGCATTTTTCTTAAAGCCACTCTTTACGTTAAAGCTTCAAGTGGATTTCTGAATTTGGGAAGTTTTTTAATTAAAGATTTTAATTCTTTAATTAAAAACAAAAAGGAATTTCATTATTTTTTGAGGGAATCTTTATTTATTAAAAAAAGGTGTGTATTTTTGGAGTGATCTTTTTTTGAAAAGAAAAAGAGGATCTGGAATTTTTTTAAGTGCAGTTGGAGGAGGGCAAATTTTTTTTGTGAAGGAAATTTGCAGTGAACAGGGTATTTTTTTTTAAACATCTGAGGTTTGCTCAAATTGTTGAAGATTTTATTCATTCAAGATGAATAATCAAATTGCCAAGCTTATCTCAATGAGAGTAATAAGCTTGATGGGTCCAATTACACAAATTGGAAATTTAAGCTCCAGACTCTGCTTTCATTGCCATCGGTGATGAAGTCAAGTTGACTACTGCAACTGGTGGATCAAATACAACAATACAAGACTAGAAGAAAAGGGAGATGAAGGCAAAGGTGCTACTCAAGTTATCTGTCAAAGATTGCATCATCCCTCACATTCGAGATTGCAAGACAACGAATGACATCTGGATAGTTCTCAAAGATATGTATGAGATCAAGAACACTAGTCGAACCTTATACCTCCGGAAGAATATTCTCTCAATCAAGATGGAGGAGAATGAGTCTGTTTCTTCATTCATATCTCGGATAAAGGAAATTAAAGATAAACTATCTGATATCGGTCAAATCGTGGCAAATGATGATTTGGTGACAATTACCATGAACGACATGACGGATGATTATCAAATGTTTATAACTGGATTGAATGCAAGAGAAAAGCCTCCAGGCCTTGAAGAGCTCACTGGGATTTTGCTACAAGAAGAGGAAAGGAGGTTGTCTCTTAAACCTCAAAATTCAGATCTTACATTGATGACAAAGTTCAAGCCAAAAGGGAAAGCAGTGGCATATCACAGGAGTGGTAGTGCATTAATAAAAAGGACACCATAAGGTATGACCTCACATAAACATAACTTTGCTCCTAAATGCTTTTATTGTGGTAAGATAGGCCATATTGCTAAATTTTTCCATAAGAAAAAGGCAGATGAGGAGAGGTACAAGCAGAGAAGACATGCAGGTCATTTGGCTGATGCAGATGTAGATCAGAATCAGGATGTTAGATTGTTTATGGTTGAGGATGAGACTGCTTTAGCTACTGAGGAGGATGAATCAGATATTTGGTTCGTAGATTCTTGAGCCTCCTCACATATGACAGGTAAAAAGCAATGGTTCAAAAATTTTAGAGAATCCAACACTGGAGTAAAACTATACCTTGGAGATAATAGAGGGTACGAGATTAAGGGACATGGAGATGTCCTTGTTACTCTGTCTGGTGGAAAGATGAGGAATATATCTGATGTGTGGTATATTCCTAGTATTAAGAAGAACCTGATTTCTATGTCAAAGATTACATATCAAGATCTCAAGGTAGAATTCTTTAAATCTCATTGTATTATTAAAGACTTGTTGGACCAGATGAAGCCTATTACTACAGGTATTTGCATAGGAGGACTCTACAAATTGGATGTTAAGAGCACGCCACAACAAGCCTTGATGTCATCGGATAAGTCTGCTGAAAATTTGTGGCATCAACGACTTGGGCATATCAATTTTAGTGACCTCCTTCTATTGCAGAACAAAGGTATGGTAGATGGCCTTCCTATTTTAAAGAATTTTCATATTAATTGTGAAGCATTTGCATTCGATAAGTAACATAGAGATGAATTTCCTGCCATTAAAGATAGAAAATGGAGGGATATACTTGAACTTGTACACACTGACTTATGTGGCCCCATGCAGAGAAGATCGATAGGTGGGGCCTACTATTTTTTAATCTTTGTTGATGACTGCACAAGATTCACATGGGTATATTTTCTTAAACAGAAAATTCATGCTTTTGAATATTTCAAGCAATTCAGAAACATGATTGAGAAGCAGACAAGAAAGTTCATCAGGATTCTTCGATCAGATCAAGGTGGAGAATTCAAGAAAGGGATTTTCATCAAATACTACAACAAGCATGGGATACAGCAAAAATTTACAACACCTTACACTCCTCAGCAGAATGGAGTAGCTGAAAGGAAAAACAAAACACTGGTGGAGTGTACTCGCAGTATGTTGAAAGGTAAGAATCTAACCAATGGTTTTTGGGCAAACGCTGTTAATACTGCAGTATATTTAAAGAATAGGAGTCCTACTAAAAGTCTTTAGTATAAAACTCCTTTTGAAGCATTTTTTGGCTTCAAGCCTGTAGTAAGTCACCTTAGAGTATTTAGTAGTAAAGCTTTTGTGCATGTTCCCAAAGAGAATAGGAAGAAGTTAGATTCTAAGGCCATTAAATGTGCCTTCATTAGATACTGCAGTGAGTATAAAGCTTATAAATTGTTTGACCCTTCTACTCACAAGGTGTTTGTCAGTAGAGATGTAATATTCCATGAACAGGTTAATGATGGAAATCATGTTCAAAACAATGAAGAATGGCATGTACCCCTACTTCCAAAAGAGGATAGTGAAACAGAAATCAGTCAGCAACAAGAACAGAAGCAGGAACAACAGCAATAGCAACAGCACGATAATGTGGAAGGAATCGATTTTAGTCCACAAAGAGAAGAAAGCAGCAGAATAATTGAACCCCCACCGCTTAGGAGATCGAACAGGCCAAAACAGTTACCAGCTCGATATAGGGATTGTGCACTCATGACTATTATGTTAAACATTGCAGAACCTTCTAATTTTTATGAAGCTAGTAAGAGTTTTGAATGGAAGGAAGCAATGAAGGAGGAATATGAATTAGTCATTAAGAGAAATACTTGGGATCTAGTAAAGCTTCCTAATGATAAACAACCCATAGGTTGTAGATGGTTATTTAAGTTAAAATTTAAAGCAGATGGGTCTATTGATAAGCATAAAACAAGGTTGGTGGCAAAGGGGTATTCTCAGAAAGAAGGTATTGATTTTCAGGAAACATTTTCCCCTATTGCAAAATTAAATACTATCATAATGATTATTTCTTTAGCCACTAAGCATCATTGGAAAATACATCAATTAGATGTTAAATTTGCTTTCTTAAATGGTGACTTAAAAGAAGAAGTATATTTAGTGCAGCTTCAGGGGTTTGTTAAGAAGGGAGAAGAGCACTATATAGATTAAAGAAAGCTTTATATGGTTTAAAGCAGGCTCCTAGATCCTGGTACAAAAAAATCGACTCATTTTTCCTCATGCATGGTATAAATGGAGCAAAAATGATCCCAATTTGTATATTGTGTTTAATGATGAGGGACATATAATGTTGATTTCTTTATATGTAGATGATCTGATCATGACAAGGAGTGCAGACAATCTCATTGAAGAAATCAAGCAGCAGTTATCACAAAAATTTGAGATGAAGGACCTTGGAGAAATGCATTATGGAGAGGTTCAAACCAAAATTTCTTGTCCCAGGGTAAGTATGTAAAGAATTTGTTGACTAAATTCAAAATGGATGAGTGCAAGGTTGCATTTGTGCCTTTACAACAGAATAACAAACTTCAGGTGAATGATGGTTCGAGATATGCAGATGCAACACTGTGCAGACAGTTGATTGGTAGCCTTATTTATTTGACTACAACAAGACCAGATTTAGCTTATGCAATGAGTGTTTTGAGTTAGTTCATGACTCAACCTCATGACAACCATTGGCTTACAACAAAATTAGTATTAAGGTATCTGCAAGGAACATCAGACTTTGGTATTTTGTATTCTGACTCATTTGATGTTAGTTTGACAGGTTATACAAACTCTGATTGGATGAGAAATTTAGATGGTAGAAGATCAATTACAGGTTACGCCTTCAACATTGTTTCTGGGGTCATCTCTTGGTGCAGCAAGAAGCAACATATTGTTGCCTTATCCTCAGCAGAAGCATAATATCATGCTATGTGTGCAACAACATGTGAGATAGTTTGGTTGCGTAGACTTCTCCAAGATGTAGGAGAAGAACAGATAGAAGCTACAATTATCAATTGTGATAATCAAAGTTCCATCAAACTGGCTTACAATCTCGTGTTTCATAAAAACACCAAGCACAGAGACACTCAATTTCATTTTGTCAGGGAAAAGGTGCAGTCCAAAGAGATTTGTGTAGAGTATTGTAATTCTTGTGATAATATGGCTAATATATTCACTAAGCCTCTGGGAAGACTGAAGTTTGATTTGTTTAGGGATACATTAGGTGTGTTTAATAACCACTTTCTCCATTAAGGGGAAGTGTTAGAATTAATCGAGATTAGGTGAATATTGTTACTTAGTTATGATTGAGTTTTTCCTTAGACATTCAGTTCCTATTATTTAGGGATTTGTTTTACTATCCCTAACGAAATGTATCTATTTATTATTGGAGTTTAATGTGAAGCCTAACCGGGGGCATTTTCTTGTAGGAGCTCCTGGTGATCCGCACTTGTGAGCTCCTCCTGTGTTGTTTTCCAAATTCATGTCTTCCATGTGAAACTGTTCACAAATGCCATCTCTCTTATTTAAATATTGAGATAAAGCATGGATTCATTGGTTTCTATTCATTTTTCAATTAATCACATCACTAAATGGTATTGCAGAGCCATTTCCATATCACGTGGCCATTTAAACAATTCACCACTATTTCATTGAATTGAATGTGACATGAGAATTCAATTATTTTTAAGCCAATAGTTCATTTTATTGGAATTGGATGGGAGGTTAGATTTAACAACAGGAATATTTTTAATTATCATCTCCCCTTTTAATCTCCATTATTCTGTGGTAAATTTGCATGGGGATTAATACTAGCATTTGCACCAGATGTTTCAAAAGAAATGCCATCAGGCATAATCGTAGGAAAGAGTAGCATAGCAAAGGAAAGAGAGCATTAAATTATTACTCTTCCATGATGATAGTGAAAGTGTCACAAGATGTTTCGAAAGGGTGTAAGTGGAATTTTTAGATGTTACTTAAAAGTTGGGTCTCAAGAATTGCATCATTGACATGACAAGAGTATCCACAGTATCAAGTTCTATTTTTGGTTATTTAGTGTAGTTTTCAAAGAATGCACTATAAAGATAGCGAAGATCTTATCCTTAACAATTATTGACAAGAAGACCTTGATTTGGTATTTTGGTTAAACACCCATATGTATTTGCACTTGAAACACTTGGGTTTGAAGTATTTTCCTACTTGAATGGTTGGAATCTATTCACACCCTATTTGTATATGTTAGGCCCCTATACTACTAGTGTAACCCCTTATTATTATTAGTACAACCCCCTTATTATATTGATGTACCCATGTAGTGCCCATATTGTTACTATTGTGCCCCATAGAAGCCCACTATTGTTATTATTGTGCCCTTACATTATTATTGTTATGTAGGCTCTGATTATATAATGAGCCCTTAGACCATAAAAATTGATCTGGTTCTAAATATGAAGATGCAATACATACATTTTTGTAACAGTGGTACACCATGTAGATCAAACTATTGCTCCATCTGATGTATCGAATTTACTGGATCCTTGTCATCAAACTTCCTCATCTTGCTTTTCTTGATTTTAGGAGCTCGATCTGGAAATGACTGTAACTCTATAATTTCAGATCTTTAAGTTCTAAACCTATGACCCGTAGTAGCGCTCTATGTCCTCTTTACAATGCCACCAGTCTGATCCCAATTGGATTCTCCAATGAAGTGTTATGCCAAATCTCCCACAGTGACCTGATTATAGACTAGTTCAGTAGAGAGAACTTGTACGACGTGCCACGAGTCACTGTTTCAACCTTTGGCTCTAAAAGATATATAGAAGAAACTACAGTTTGTCCTATTTTTGTACATTTTTACGAAATTTCAATCTGATGCTCAGAGAGAAAGTTATGACAATTTTCCCCAGGTCACCTGTTTTGAATGTAATTCAGGATTTTGCAAAAGGACCAACTTCCTCAGATCATATCTCCAAAAATATAGCGCAAAATGCTCTAAAATGCAGACCCAAGATTTAGCGTGATGTCTTCTCAAATGGGTTTTTTTTTTCGACTTCTGAAACGTCACAGAAAAAAAGTTATAGCGAGAATTCCATGATGACCTGTTTGGAGCAGCAAAACCCTAGAATCCAAAGCTCTGATACCAAATGTTATGAAACCAGCTCAAGAAAAGATAGAAAAGATAGATCGACACCTTAGAATTCAGCCTCTTCGAGGGGGAAACACTCCTTTAACATTACATAAATGAACAATCTTGGATATACAAATGAAAATACCTCCTTTTCTATATATAGGAGTCTAAGGGGTAATTATATAATCAGAGCCTACATAACAATAATAATGTAAGGGCACAATAATAACAATAGTGGGCTTCTATGGGGCACAATAGTAAGAATATGGGCACTACATGGGTACATCAATATAATAAGGGGGTTGTAATAATAATAATAAGGGGTTACACTAGTAGTATAGGGACCTAACATATGGTGATTAAACTTGATTTAGCAAATGCTTTTGATCGAGTAAATCATAGTTTTCTTTTAAAAGTCATGAGCAAGTTTGGGTTTAGAACAAATTTCATTAAATGGATCTGGGCATGCATCTCGAAGCCATGGATTGCTCCTCTTGTAAATGGAAGAGCCACGGAATTCTTCAAAGCTTCGAGAGGGCTTAGGCAGGGGTGTCCCCTTTCCGCTCTGTTATTCGTCATCCAAGCCTCCATTCTTAGCTTTCTGCTAGACAAAAAAATGCAAGATCAAGATATTATTGGACTGTGTATAGCAAGAGGGGTCAAGAACATCAATCACGCCTTATTTGCGGATGACACTCTGCTCTTGGGTGCTGACTCTCTCTCCTTCGCCTCTAAATTCAAAACAGTTCTGGAAGAATTCAGCAAGGACTCGGGCAGCGTTGTAAACAAGAATAAATGCCACATCTTCAGCTGGAACACCCCGCCCAGACTCCTCTCTGCTATTTCTAGATGCCTCGAGTTTGCAACCTCCTCTTCATGGACTTCTTTCAAATACTTGGGCCTTCTGGTTGCTCACAAAAGACCTGCAAGCAAAGATTGGCTCCCCCTGCTCGAAAAATTTCAGTCTAAAATCCAAGCCTGGGGCTTCACCTTGCTCAACTCTCCTGGTAAATATTTCCTTATTAAATCAATGCTCTCTATCTTCCCTCTTTTTCAATTTGCATGGATGCTCGCTCCAGCAACCATATTAAAAAAAATGGAAGAGTTTATTCAGAGGTTCTTCTGGAAGGGAGGAAAACAGAACGAAAGCAATATTCCCCTTATTAGTTGGGAAGCCATTTCCAAGCCTTTGTGGGAGGGTGGTTTAAACTTCAAAAACTTTGGCCAACAGAATGTAGTTATGGCAGCTAAGATCATCTAGAGTATCATCGCTCCCAAACCTGGTTGGGTCCAAATGGCACTTTGGAAAAAATACTTCTGAGGTTCTCGCTCCCGCTGCCTAGACAAAGTGATTCGCTTGCCCAACTCATCGTTCCTCAAGCTGTATGACAAGGATGCGCCTCTAATTAAGGATCACGCCCACTGGATCCCTGGAAACAGAAAAAAAATAAACATATGGACTGATAAAATCATGCTCACGGATGCGATCGAAGACAGAGTCCCTACTGGAGCGTTGCATGATTGGATTGACAGAGAGGGGCTGAATACACTGTGGGATATTTCTCTCTGTAACGAGATTGAATGGGCAGGGTGGAAATCATTTGAAGTGCCAGCGCATTTGACCAGCGAATGGGCCACGCTGATCGACCTTCTCCATGGTCTGGTGCCCACGCACAGGAGGAAAAAAGACGTGAAAGGCTGGGGGATAAAAGTCAGAGGTTACACAATCTCCGCGGGATATGCTATGTTGATTGAGAGACCAGATGTCCCCACCAATCTAACACCCTGGCAGGGGATCTGGCGTATCCAGTCATGGCCCAAAATCAATTTTTTTTCCTGGCTGCTCTGTCATGGAAAAATCCTAACATTTGACAGATTGCAGAAAATAGGCTTCCACGGTTCCTCTATTTGCTCGCTTTGCAATAATAATGCTGAGACAACAGCCCATCTAACCCTGGAATGCACCTTCTCCAAGCATATTTGGCTCTCCCTCATTCATTCCTTGGACCCCAGCTTTCTGCTCCCTCGCTCCACCGCTAATCTCTTCTCTAATTGGGCAAACAAATATCCTGGTCCTCCTCCTAAAAATTTGATAATTAAAAGAGCATGGGCTATACTTCCAAAAGTTTTTTGCTGGTAGATATGGCTAGAACGCAACAGAAGAATTTTTAGAAATTCTAGACAGCACCACAAGGCCGTTGAAGTCAAGATCAAATGTCAAATAAAGGAATGCCTGTCTGAAATAAAAGATGATTCTAGCCTTAGCCAGCAGGATATCGCTTGGGGTTCATTCCTTGACTTACAATTTCACCTAGCAACCAGAATTGCCCCTCCTCTTAAAGACTGGCAAATAAGGAAACCAGAAGCATACTTTCAAGATTGGCTCAAATCGCATTCAAGGTACTCTCTCTTCTTCGATGGGGAAGCTAAGGGTAATCTAGATAGAGCTGGTGCAAGAGGTGTTGTTGTCAATTCAATTGGGGAAAAATACACTCCTATGCTTGGGGGCTTGGACACTCAGCCAGCACTCAAGCTGAGGCTTTAGCTCTCCTGCAAGGCCTTAAGACCCTCAAGGAGCTAAACATAAAGGAAGCAATAGTTATAGGCAACTCCCAGATCATCATAAACGCAATGGTCTCCAATACCCCTGCCTCAGATCTCAAGCTAGCCAGGCTGATATTCAAAATTAATGGTCTAGAAAATGCTTTTCAACACTTGAATTACTACCATGTGCTGAGAACATACAACAAATATGCGGACAGTGAAGCAAATAAAGTTGCCCTGCTCTCTGCCGGGGTCAAACTGAAAGACGGAAAAGAATCATGGGAACCCATCCCATAAGCTATGCACCGCCATGTTTTACTGCTTGATCTTAACTAAATTTGTTTCTATTTCCAAGTGGGGAAAAATTTCGGAAATAGAATCGATAGAAACCCAAGCAAGAAATAAGACCTCAAGTTTCAGCAGCATTCTCACTCCCATTAGTGAGATACACCAGGATTTAGACATCTTCATTGTAAACAAATTTTCGGCATTCAGGCCAAGATGAATACAATCACTCCATAACCATTTCTGTCAAAAAAAAAAAAAACATTTAACTTGTTGAAGGTTCATTAATAGATTATTTCAAGCCCAAGGTAATTTAGGGTGGGGTTGGTAAGGGTGAGGACGGGGGAGGAGGGGGGGTGGTGGTGGATGTGGAGGAAAAGAGGAAATATATAAAGGAAATCAACGATAAAATTCTCCCCATAATCCAAATTCTTAATCATTAAGAGAAGAGAAGAAAATATTATAAGTGTTGAAAGTCTCCTATCAGGGCATTATAAGGAGAACAAGCATGGAAAAATCAACAAATATTACTGACAAAAAGAGGTACAATCCCTACACACAGCGTGAGATACGGTTGATCCACATCACAATTGTGTCATTACATGATCATCCCCATTTGTAGATTTATAGAATAATGTTATCAACCCACGATCAAGGATGGCATGCATTTCTATTTCCACTTTGGTTTTCTATAATTCATGGGAGAATTTTTCTTCTTCCTAATGTTGATCCTTCTAGTGTTCCTCATTGTTTTCCCTTTCCTATATATCCACCCATCTTACTTGGCTCTAGGTTTCTGTCAACATTTTTCATAGGCATATTGCTTTTGCATAACTAACCCTATGACTATTTGAGTAAGGCCTACTCACCAAAACCATCATAAAAATTTACTTGCAGGATTATAGGTCCTAATTATTAACAATATGCTTCCTCTCCATACCACAAGGAATACAAATTTGTCAAAATTATTTCCAAAAATTAGCAAATTATATAGTCAATCCAAGATCTCGCTAGGCTATCATCTGTAGAGAAATGATCGAGACAAAGCATAGATGTAAATACAATAGAACCATGACATCACAATCATATTAACATATAATGTTACAGTGTGAAAAACCTTAGATGAGGAAAAAATAAAAACCCACTCTTTAATAATAATAAAATACTTATTTCAATGATATATGATTTTTAATAGCTCTGCAACTTCTCCTAAATCATCATAATAAATTTTTCAAAACCCCATATCTTATCTTCCATATTTTCATTAAACATTAATATCATATTTTCCTCAACATCTTGTATTTATTTAACTATTAATTTTAACTCGAAATATATATTATGGGTAAACCCATTGGGCACTTCCCCTCATTCTGAGAATGATACCCAAGGTAAACCAGATCCTATGAGAGCTTAAGTCTTTGTTCACAGTCTAATCATGATAAAGATATTTAAAAAAAAAAACTCACAAGGAGCATCATATCACAATGTCAGATTTGAACACAGGTGGGGAGGAAACAACAGATTTCCCCACAACCACTCAAGATAGACTAACTTGACTAAACATTCTATTTATATTTTTGCTTTATTGCATTAGTCATTTTGAAAACTAGGCAAGTGTTCCTAGTTGCTTTTATCCATAATAAGAGTTTCTTGGTCCTATTTAAGGGATTTAACCCCCACCACTTCCTCTACTAGTTTCTTATATGGCTTCATCTTCATCTTTCAATTCTCACTCCCACCAAGCATACACCCTTAACCTCAAGCATGGACACTTATCAAATGTATACTCAATCAAAGACATGGGATTAAACTTCCCCTCCTCTTTTATGCTTTTTGTCATCCAATTTGTATACTTCTTTGATTCTAGTCTCACCCATAAATGAAAACTACTCATAGGCTATGACTATTTTGGCCCAATTTACTATTTTGAATGAGATGTTTATAAACAAATTAAGCTCATGAACACCTCCATGGAAATAATAACTTGTAAGGAATCTCATAAGACTTTTAGTTGTTTCTTAGGTGTAAAACCTTGAATTGGATTTCACGATTCATATGGATAATTTTGTTGTCATGGTTGGTTTATGTAAATATGTTCTAGAACTAGCATGTAGGTTTAAGTTTGTCCTTTATAGGGTAGCATTAAAAAAAAATTCCCCTTTATCCTTTAAGAACTTTGAACTTTTCCAATGACAAATCCTTCCTATCCCATGCTATCTTAGATTAGCAACCCCTTACTGGAGGAACCTAGGTCGATAATTTTTTGTTAGAGTGGAATCCTTGTGGCTTAATATCACACATTAAGGATCATTCTCTATTCTTATACATTTTTCGTAAGGTTTTCACCTTTTTATTTGGTTGTTTGATATTAAATTTTGCCATTTGTTGTTGACTCTCATCTGCTACTTATTACTTCTAAATGTTAATGCTAACCATGCACTCAAATTATCATGATTCAAGTAGAGGTTTGTGATTGATTTTTATTAAATGTTGCACACATTATTTTATATGCTTGTGCTCAACCTCATGTTCCCTCAAATGATTGGGATGCACTTGCTTGGAAATGGATCCCTACCTCCTCTCATGATTCTTTCATTATTTCTAAGTTAAGACAAAAGTCCAAAAAAACAGAGGGTCGTTGAATTGACATCTTAAAATTAAAGGATGTTGACATACTTGTTTATGACTTGAATTTGACAAAAAGAGGTACTCTTCACTCCAAGACCATAGAATTTATCAAAAGGTTGTTGGCACAAGAAATAGCTAGAAATGGGAGTATGGTGAATTTAGTTGTAGATTTATAAGGCTTCTGATCTAGTTTAGAATATTAGATTTCTATGCTAAGATCCTCCTCAGATTAGAAACAAAATGCTTTCATTGTGCTTAAGGATTCATGAATTTTTGCAAGTGAAATGATGAGTTTTTATGTTAATTTTGTGAGCAATTTAACATAAATAAGAGACTGAACAACAACATAAACATGTATAAAACATCATAAAAAACAAATTACAATAGGAACATGATAAATGAGTTCACCACTCGTGGGCTACGTCTCCTTGGTTTAGCTTCCAATGGCTTGGGCCTCTCTATTATGAAAGTGTAAAAAGACGTGTTTACAATGTTCAAATGCCTTAGAAACCTGCTCCAATGAGTCCAAAATGTACAGAAATGGCCATCTAGCCTATTTTTGCATCCAATTTGGTCAAAACCTGAAGAAGTTATGACCTCTCCTAGTTAGCCCACTATTCGCTCCACAAATTGCTCCAAATCGGCATGATCCTCCAATTTCGCCCCAAAAAGTGTTAATGGGGCGAAGATTTCACCGTGCAACGGGCAAAATTGTAGGACGGCTAATTCCACCCATAACCTCGCCGACATTTATAAAAAAATGTCATGCCCTGCAGATAAGGTGGTCACATGGGTGTTTGGACTGGTGATGCGGTTACTATGGCGGCAGCATAATTGTTGCAGGCTGTGGACGAGGTGTTCACATGGGAGGGTCGGCAGCGGTTATGCTGGCGATCTCCCCCTAGCCTGATGATCAACATAATTTGAAATATAATCCGCGACCATAGTTTGTTAAATCACATGCTGCGGGCTCAAAAGTAAACCTTGGCGCTGTTGTATGGGAGGTCATGGGTTCGACCCTGGCCTCTAACCTGTCTTGCCAGCCAAATTTTTAGCAGACCATTAGGAGGACATGTGGCGGCCATAAACTAACAGTGTTGATAGTTCCATCGCAAATCACAATCCCCCAAAGCAGGGGTGATTCTCCATAATGATCCATTGTGTTGTGCGATATGCGACTGCAATATTGCAAATCACAACCCGGTAGTGTTGGGGGTCGATTTCCTTAACCGCAGACCTCTTCCTTCTACGATTTGCGAAATGTGGGGCCAATGGTAGCCTGCCACTTGGTGCTTTCCCATTTTCTCAAGACACTGCCATGTCATTTCCTGTGCCATATTTTTTTTTACCTATTTGACAAAGTGAACAGATCGCATTTTTGGAAGCATACGGTGTCCATTTCACGCGAAACGAGTTGCATTGGATTCAGGATGATGAGCACTACACAGTTTTTCAGGTTTCACACCATTCTGACAATTTTTATTTTTGAACATAATTTTGAGCACCTGATCATTCCTCCCCACTGGAAGCCTTTTGGACTCCAAAAGATCACTTTCAGATGTCTAGCATATGAGGGCATAGTTCCCTCACCTTTCCAATCTATATCCATTTGGCTTTGTCCATCTTACTAATAGTAACAACATTCTTCTTACCAAGATGATACAATACATTATGATGCAAATGGTAATCAAATTCCTCTACTTGATTCCTTTGACTCAAGCTTGAATATACATCCTGAAAGTATGTATTTTGTTGAACATAAATTTCATGTAAAACAAAATCATGCTTGAGGATAGTAATTACAAAAACTATAGGCCTCTAAAGTACATAAAAAAACTTGTCACTTATACCTTTCTTATACCTTTTGACCAAGTGGAATAGTAGAAGAAAACCCATCCAATGCAAGTGCCCTTGTTGCTGCAACTTAAACATTGCACCATTGAAAATTTATGAATGAAACGAAATGGGCTTACCATAATGCATAAAATCTGCACCCATGACATAGTCACATACATCAACCTGAAACTCAAATGACTTTTTCAACTTTAGAATAGCAAGTATAAAGGCTGAAATGATCTTTTGTCTTAAAGCATTAAATGTCTCTTATTGTTTGCCTCCCCATTGGAAGACCTTTTGCACAACTTCCAAAGAATGCAAATGAGCTACAATAGAAGAAAATTTAACAAAATCTTTCCTCCAACATTGGGCTGCTCCTAAAAAACCTCTTATCTAAATGACTATCTTGAGCATTTACCAATCCATAATGGCATCAATCTTGGAGAAGTCTAACTTCAGCTCATCTTCTCCAATATCATGGCCCAAGTACATCTAAGAAGTTCTATCCAACATATACTTTGACATCTTCAATAACAAATGTTCTTGACATAAGACACCATGTTTTTCTTTCTCATACATGACATGTTCATAATGAAATTTTCTAAAAATGAAAATGTCATCCAAGTAGATTATCATGTCTAGAAATGCCTGCAATACATCTTGCTTCATATGCATGAAAGTAGTAGGAGCATGGAAAATACCAAAAAACATAACAAACCATTCAAACAAACCTTGCTTGGTTTTGAATGTTGTTTTCCATATGTCTCCTTCAACAACTCTAGTTTGATGAAAACATTTCATGAATCCCATTCAATGAAATTATTACCATTCTTCTTGGGCATCAAAACAAGTGGTGCACCACATTGTAAAAGAGAAGGTCGAATGATCTTTTTATTCAACAATCCTTGGATTTGTTTTGTTATTTTTTCACTTTCCATTCTTAACATCCTAGGCATGTCAATGTTAGGAAGAAGACACTTTTGCTGCAATGGTATTTCATGTTGGATTCTCCTGTTGGAAGGAAATCCTTTTGTTTTCATAAACACCTCATCATCTTGGTTAACTACATCAGCCAAATTAGTTTTCAATTTTCATTTACAACCATCAAACACTTCATGATCAATATCAACATTGGGTTTGATTATGAGAAGCACTAAATTCTTGCTTGAATTCACTAGTCTTTTCATTTTCCCTGCATTAACTAATGAAAGATTTAGTTTCTTGTGATGAGCTCGCACAATATACTCCACACCATCCTTGAATAAGTGGTACTTGTTTTCATGATGATAGAAGATTGCTTTTCTATCATAAAGGTAAGGACTACCCAAAACAATTCCTGATATATCAAGCGGTACAACATCTATTTCAACTTCGTCAATGAAGTTTACTGTGATTGCAAATCAAAGAATACATTTTCTTGTAACCTGTAAGTTTGTGTCCTTGCATATCCAACCCAATGGATATGGCTTGGGATGTAAAATGGTTTCAATATTAAGTTTCTTGCCTAATTCATCAGATATCAAATTAGCTTGAGACCCATTATCAAAAAGTGTGTCGATTTTTGTATGTTTTGGGATTACCCTCACATGAAACAATTCAATCCTTGTTTCTTCATTTGGAGTGCTACTGTGACAATTTGATATACTAGTGCTATCAATGGATTCTTTTCCTTTTATACACATGGCTATAATTTTAGTTTCATCACCCGAATCGGATCCCAAATCCTCTTGAATGACGACAATTGTCTTTTCTTATCCTTGGTTGTTGAATTTCTTTGTTTTTATTTCGAGATGAAGCTTCCAACAATGAGCTTCATCGTGACCCTCTCTGGAACAATGTTTACATACTGTCTCTCCTTCCTTTTTAATGGATGCATTTTTCTTTCCCTTGAAGCCCTTTTCTTTCTCTTTACCCTTAAATGGATTTTTACTACCTTCTTTTGGGGTGTTTTTCCCTCTTGCCTCAAGATGAGTGGCTTGCACACACACGTCTTCTAGATTATTGGGATTAAACATTAAGATAATATGCCTAAGGTAACTGTGTAAACCCCCTATGTACTTCAGCAATGTGTCATGTGATTTCAAATCTACACCTAACATCAAAGACCTTTTTCTGAATTCTTGGTGTAATCTTGCATATTTTGACCTTTAAGTTGTCTAAAGTTCTACCAATTCATGATGGATTTCTGCATACAAGCTAGAGGGTAGAATTGTCTTTTGATTGTAGCAATGAAACCATTCCAAGGAATTGAGATCTTACCATGTTTTTTAATCTCCTCTTGGGTCTTTGATTCCCACCATAATAGTGTCACACCCTCCATTCGCAAGGAAGCTAATTGAACCTTTATTCCATCCTCTTGAAGTTTTTGAATCCTGCAATAAACCTCCAACTGACGAATCCAATTATCAAGCTTCTCTGCATTCACTTCACCATTAGACACAGGTAGCTAAAATTTAACATCTAGTTTAAAAAAAGGTGATTTACTAGTTCCTTTTGAAGTATGATGATGAGTATGAGTAAGGGTTTTGTTAGTGGAAGAAGGTGAAGATGGTTGTGAAGAAGAGGATGAAGAATATGGTGGAGAGGGTGGAGGTTTGTCTCCATTTCCATTACCTCCTCCTGAAGAACCTTCTCCTTTGGGAGGTTTGGAACTTTCTCCTTGCAACCTGGTATTCCTCTCTTCATAGAGGACCTTTATCATCTCTGTCATATCAACGAAAGCCTTTCTAAAGGTCTTCTCATCTTCTGTCATGTTTATAGGTTCTCCTTCACGAGACATGATCTCTGGAGTCCCAACTGCAACTCGAGGTTGAACTGGTGTTAGAAATTATAGCAACCTTTCTCTCCTTCCCCTTGACCCAACTTCAGGGCTTCCAACCAGCTTCCCTTCTCCTCTTTTGAGTTTTAACCTTATAAGAATGACATAACCTTGCAAATAGTTAAATACATTTTTCACAAAGCAAACCTAATGCTCTAATACCAAATTAATTTGATTTAGAATATTAGATTATTGTGCTAAGATCCTCCTCAGATTAGAAACAAAATGATTTCATTGTACTTAAGGATTCATGAATTTTTGCAAGTGAAATGATGAGTTTTCATGTTAATTTTATGATCAATTTAACATAAATAAGAGACTGAAAAATAGCATAAACATGTATAGAACATCATAAAAAACATGTTACAACAGGAACATGATAAAGGAGTTCACCCGTCCTGGGCTATGTCTCCTTGGTCGAGCTTCCAATGGCTTGGGCCTCTCTATTATGCTCAAAAGTGTACAAAGATGTGTTTACAATGCTCAAATGCCTCAGAAGCTTGCTCCAATGTGTCCAAAATGTCCAAAACTAGTCATCTAGCCTCTTTTTGCATCCAATTTGGTCGAAAACTAAAGAATTTATGACCTCTCCTAGTTAGCCCACTATTCGCTCCACAAATTACTCCAAATCCGACATGATCCTCCAATTTTGCCATAAAAGGCGCTAACTGGGCGAAGATTTCGTCGCGCGGTGAGAAAAATTGTAGGACGGCTATTCCACCCATAACCCCGCCGATGGTTATAAAAAAATGTCATGGCTTGCAGATAAGGTGGTCACATGGGTGTTTGGACTTGTAGTTGGCGGTGCGGTTACCATGGCGGTGCGATAACTGTTGCGAGCTGCAGATGAGGTGTTCACAGTGGAGGGTCGCCGACGGTTATGCTGGCTATCTCCCCCCAACCTGACGATCAACATAATTTAAAATATAATCTGTGACCATAGTTTGTTAAGTCACATGCTGTGTGATCAACGGTAAAACTTGGCGTTATTGTTTGGGAGGTCATGGGTTCGACCTTGGCCTCTAACCTATCTTGCCAACCAAATTTTTAGCTGACAATTAGAAGGACATGTGACGACCATAAACTATTGGCACCGATAGTTCCATCGCAAATCGGAATCGGCCGGAGCAACGGTGATATTCCATAACGGGCTGATGTGTTGTGCAATATGCGATTGAGATATCATAATCACAACCTTACTCTGTCGGGGCCGATTCTGTAAACGCATTTGATCCATGCGATTGCAATCTATCGGGTCGCACTCTGGCTTCACTCTGGCTCTACCGTCAAACCGCCTCCGATATGCAATTGCGATATCGTAAATCGCAACCTGATTGTGCTGGGGGCCAATTTCCTTAAGCGCGAACCTCTTCCTTCTGTGACATGCAAAATGCAGGGCCAATGGAAGCTGCCACTTGGCACTTTCCCATTCGTTAAAGACTCTACCATGTCATTTCCTCTGCCATATTTTTTTTACCTGTTTGACAAAGTGAATAGATTGCGTTTCTGGAAGCATACAGTGTTCATTTCATGCGAAATGTGTTGCGCCAGATTCAGGATGGTTACCACTACGCGGTCATTCAAGTTCCACACCATTCAGACAATTTTGATTTTTGAACATAATTTTGAGCCCCTGATTAGCTTCTAACATATGAAATCTTGGACATTCATGCAAACATAAATTGTGTACTCATTGACAACATAAAAAAAATAAGGGACATCTACATATTCCTCCAATCATTCATTTGAAGATGATATAAATTCTTATGGTGTGCTTGAATCCATGAGTTATTTGAATTATTTAATGAAGCATTTCATCTATTTTTTATTAATATGGTGTTTGTATGGTAACTCTAAAAGAAAATTTGAACTTACATATGATCTTGAATGAAGTGTGCATTACTTTCATGTTTGTTGGCTTAGATGATTTGTTTATGAATAACAATAACAAAATTATTAACTTGTCTCAATTGAGTATAGGCAATGAAACATTTTTTTATTGAAATAATTTGTGTTTAATTCAATGCAAATTATGTTTCATTTTTAAATTATAGGGTGATATTGTCATGCCATTATGTATTTCCTAGTGCTTGGAGTACTAAACTAACTCTAAACTAGTGGATATTTTAAGGTTGATTTTATGGTTTTGTTTACATCAGTACTGACCTTTTAGATTATGGATTCAAAAATTGTTCTATGCCTCTTCGAAGAAATGAGTGTTATTGATTTTATTTCAATGACAAAAGTTGTTAAGGTCATAATTTAAAAAACGTTTCAATTTTAAGCATTGAAAAAAGGAGTTATTAATAACAACACTTTTGAATTTCAAGGTTACTTTGAAGGTTTTGATTACAATGGTGCTAGTTATTAAGGCCATGGTTTAAAACAAGTTGTAATTTCACCTCTAAAGAAACTAGTGTGTTATTGGTTCTATGACTTTTAAGTTTAGGGGTTGATTTAAAGGTTTTTTATTAGCAACAAAGCCTTGCTTGAAAAATATTATGATTTTAATCTTAATTAAAGGGATTGCAATAGCACCACTTTTTGGTTCAGGGGTTCATTTTGATTTTTTTGATGCAAAAGTATGGGTTTTGAGAGCTAACGTTCTTGTTTTGAAGTCATAGTTTTTGTCATGTCACTATTTATGTTGTACACATAATCTAAATGCTTAAGCCTTGTTAGTTACTTCTTTTGCAGCATCTCCTATAATGTCCCATTTCTTAAAACTAAACATAAAAAGACCCTTGATTTCTAGAGGGTCTAGGTTTCTTAGATTTCTAACCACCACCAACTACTCTCATAAATTTCAAAAGTAGAACTTTTTATCCCTATCTAGTCTTGTATCTATTAGATGAATTTTTTTTACCCATACCAACTCATCAAACACATGGTTGAGACTTTCATGATTTCTTCTCTTAGCTAATAAGAAAGTCCAAAACTTGTTCCCATTCACCTACTAACTTCAAAGCATGATAGACTTGTAGCCTTCGTGCCATATATTTGTCATATCTTAGTTCATTGTTTGATTCAAAGTGAAAAAACCTTTATCTTGTAAATAATGGATGATATCAAGAGTAAGAAAGAATGTGTTCTCATATCCCATTGGAGCTTCAAATCCACTTTTTACCTGATGTCCACTTCCTACCTTCTAAGCCAAGTGGTCCCAATAACTAGAAAGGATTACACAAGATCTTTCCCTTGATTTGATAATTTTTTTATGCTTTTTTTGTAACTCCTAATCCAATTTAACCGTGAGTTAGAGCAATAATTTTATGCAAAATATGTTGCAAAACTAAGCTCCAAAATGTTTAGCTGCCAATGATTTACCAAATAAATGAATTTGATTTAAACCCCATCCTCCCTCCTCATTGGATTTGTCGATCAACTTCTATTTGGTTAAATAGACACATTCTTTATCTCTCTTTCCTCCCCACAAAAATCAAAACATGTCTTCCTTATATTCTCCAACACTCCTTTGGAATTCAAGAGAATGCTAATATAATATAATTTTTACCAATATTAATTTGATTAGTGTTAGTATGTCCCCTCTTGAGAACCTTTTGTTACAACAATGGTATATTTTATTTTCTATCTTACTCAATAATCAACTCCAACATTTCTTTCCACAATAACTAGGATTTAGAATAAAATACAAATACTTAAGGGAGAAAGGATTTCGATGATTGCTAAGCCTCCTCCTTTAGCATAGTAGAATTCTGATAATTTACTTCCATATGTAACCACCCTCCTCCCACATTTACCCAAGTTAACTGGTTCATAGGGGTAAACATGTGACGAGAGGCTACTATGATATGATTCAACTCCCCATGTACAATTAAGGAAGTGGAACTGACTAAACAAAACCATTCTGACCTTCCACACGTGATACAAAACCTTGAGGAGCCAACCAACCCTTCTAGGTGACAAACCCCTAAGACAGTTGACATTTCACTGATATGGACCCTCAGCTACTCCCATCAAAAGAAATGCATGTGAATGAGGCCTTCCAGTCGCTCCCACAGCAAGGCATGCCAGCGACTGTGGACTTTTTCAGCTAGTTTTGAGCTAGCGACCCCATATTATGTGCCACTTTTCAGGGCCATGGCTTAGGCCGCTGCCCAAAACTTCATGAAACTTTTAGAAATGGTAAATAACAATGGAATAAGGCTACCAATGCAAATATTTGATCAATGACTTTACTAGACCCCTACTAGCCATGATAGGCATTTCGTTAAACATTTCACAAATATGAAATTTACAGGTCATAACAATGGATTTGAGCATATGGGTATGAGAGAGAGAGTAGAATAGAGATATCCAAGATAAAACTAAAAAAATCCCATCAATTGATCCTCATAAGCCTTTTTATTAATGAGGCCTCTATTTTCTTCATTTTCCTCCTCACATGCAACATGCGACCTTTCACCTCCCTTTTCTCTTAATTTCCATTATTTTCATAAATAAAATGCCAACTAATGCCACTTTGCCTTTCAAAATCCTTTGCCAATTTCCATAGCCATTAATTAATCACAAGTGATCCCCATCACTATGTTTTGTCCAACATTCAACTTCGAATATGTGTCCCATGACCATGGTTATTATTTTGCCTTTATTAACTTTATTACATGGATTTTTGGCCAGGGCTATTATAGAACCCTCCCCCTTAGGGGGACATTGTCATCGGTGTTTAATGACACCTACAACCAATAAGACCATTGAAAGCAAAACATACTACCCATGGAGATTTATAACTTAGCTCATTGTCGTATTTACAATGATCATCCTGTTGAGAAGAAAACCAACATGAGAAACATAACAACATGACAAGCATAACAACATGATACCCATACCGCTTATTAGAGATTTATAGCACAAATCATGGTGATATTTACATCCATACACATATATACATATACCAAACATCACACTAAAACATATACCAAAAACATTCGCTCAACTAGCGAATATAGAAGGATATAGAGCCCACATTTGATCCGCCATCTCCCACGTAGCTTCATCAGGCCCAAAGTGCTTCCATTGCACTTTAACCTACTCGATTTCTCGGTTCTGAAGCATCAGCATATTTCTTTGCAAAATGCACTGGGATTCCAGTTGGAATTCTCCTTCTAGTTCCACCTGCAATACAGGTTAGTCAATCACATGATCAACATCTTTAACATACTTATTAAGCAATGAAACATGGAAAACATCATGGACTTTCATTGGCAAAGGTAATGCAATTCGATAGGCTACGAGTCCAATTGAAAGGTCCGCAAAACAGAAGTGCCAACATGGCACGTGATCCAATCCTCAAGGAGCTCTTCTTGGGCTTGATGCGCAAGTAAACCTGTTCCCCAACCTAAAACTCCTTAAACATCATGTTCTGATTTTCATAACTCTTCTATCTATCTCGTGCTGCCTTCAGATTCTTCTTGATTACCTGCACTTCCTGTTCCATCTATGCTAACATGTCCGGTCCAATCAAAATTTTGTTCATTGGATCTCTCCAACTGATGGGAGTATTACAAATCTACCGATACAATGCCTCAAATAGACTCATCCTTAGAGATTCTCGATGCCCATTTTTCTAAGTAAACTCAACCAGTGGAAGATACTCTTCCCACTTTCGTTGTTGATGCATCACATACATCCTCAACATGTCCTCTAGAATCTTTTTTACCCTCTTTGTTTTTCCATTTGTATGCAGATGATAAGCTATGCTTAAGGCCAACTCTGTACCCAAACCTAATAACAACTCTTTCCAGAACGTAGAAGTGAACTTGGCATCTCTATTTGATATGATATTCTTTGGTACACCATGCAACCTCACTATATCTATGATGAATACTTGTGCTACATCATTAGCTAAATATGTAGACTTTACTGGAATGAAGTGTGCTACCTTTGTCAACCTGTCCACCACAACCGTGATGGAATCATGTTGCTTAGATGTCCTCAACAAACTTGTAATGAAATCCATGGAAATTACCTCCCATTTCCACTCTGGAATTGGAATCAACTGAAGTAATCCACCTGGATGCTTACATTATGCCTTTACGTGTTGACAATCCAAGCACCCAGCCACAAACTCTGCCACTTCCTTCTTCAGATTTGACCAATAGTAGAACTTCTTCACCGCTGTCAATGTCTTATGATATCCTAGGTGACCTGAATATGGCTTAGCATGAAATTCCCTCAAGTTAAGCTTCTTGATCTAGCTGTCGTCTGGCACATATAACCTGTCCCTAAATCTGGCTAAGCCATCTACTATAAGACAATAGTCCACATCCTGATCACCTTTACCCTGATGTAACTTGTGCATAAGCTCCATACACCTATTATCCTGTTGTCCTGCCTGGAAGATACGATATTGTAAATCTGTCCCATAAGAACTCATAGTTGGTATGTGATTTACCTGTATCCACCTCCTAAGAGCATCTGCAACCCTGTTCTCTTTCCCCTTGATGTACCTGATCTCAAAGTCGAGCTCACTGATCGTGGCCAACCATCTAACTTGTCTGACATTCAAATTTGGTTGCTCAAATAAATACCTCAATCCACTGTGATCACTCGTCAATATGAATCTCCTACTAAGAAGATAGTGCCTCCACATCTTCAATGCATGGATGATCATTTCCAACTCAAGATCATGTGTCAAATAATTCTGCTCGTGTTCATTCAATTTCATTGATTCATAACATACTATTTATCCTTCATGCATAAGGAATCCACCAATCCCTCTCTTGCAAGCATCTGTACATACCAAAAACTCTTTGTCCAGATCTGCAATCTTTAAAACTGGAGCATTTGTCAACAATTGCTTCAACTGCTCAAAACTAGCTGCACATTCTTCTGTCCATTCAAAATTTTTACCTTTCCTTTGCAACGATGTAATAGGATAAGAAATATGTGAGAAGTTCCTTATGAACCTCCTATAATAACCTTCTAACCCCATAAAGGACCTTACCTCATCCACATTCCTAGGAATTGCCCACTCCATGATAGCCCTTATATTTTTGGATCCACTTTTACACCTTCCTTGGAAACCACGTCTCCCAAGTAATGTACCTCTGTCTGAAATAATCTGCATTTAATGATCTTAACATACAGCTGATGCTCTCTCAACAATCTCAATACTGTTGCTAAATGTATGACATGTTCTTCCTCATTCTTAGAATATACTAATATATCATCAATGCATACAATAACAAACTTGTCCAAATAAGGACACAACACACTATTCAACAAGCACATAAAAGTAGTTGGAGCATTAGTCAAACCAAATGAATTACAACAAACTCATAATGCCCATACCTAGTCCAGAAAGCAGTATTGTAGATGTCCTCTTCTTTGATGCATATCTAATGATATCCTGATCTCAAATCAATCTTCGAGAACAATGCTACTCCCTTAAACTGATAAAACAAATCATCAATCCTCGACAACAGATACCTATTCTTGATGGTCACTTTGTTAAACTTCATGTAATCAATTCATAACCTAAGAGTACCATCCTTCTTCTTCACAAACAACACTTGTGCACCCCAAGACGATACACTTGACCTAATGTATCCCTTGTCAAGCATCTGCTTCAACTGCAACTTCAACTCCACCAACTCTGGTGTGCTCATCCTGTAAGGTGCCTTTGATGTTGGTGTTGCCCCTACTACTAACTCAATGGAAAATTCCACTTCCCTGTGAGGTGACAACTCTGAAATCTCTATCGGAAACACATCCTAAAACTATTGTAAAGTTGGGTACCTGCTCAAGACATTTGCATCCTCAACTTCCTTACTTTTGTCACTGAAAATATGTACAGCAAATAACACACATCCTTTCCTGTGGTTGCACTTCTCCTACGTAATTGTCACCATTTTAACTGATGTTTCCTTCTTCTTGCTCTGTAAGACTCTTTTTTCCCCATTATCATCCAGGCACTCAATAACGTTGTCATAAAAATCCACCTTGGTCCTATGAAGATACAACTAGTCCATGCCCAACAACATACTATATGATCCCAATGACAATACATTCAAATTTGTTGATGTAGGCATACCATTCAACTCAAATGAACAAGCTCTTACCAAGTGATGAACTCTCTTCTTTGTACCTGTATCCAACTGCACTAACCAAGATTCTTCATGCACTTCTTTAGTCAAACCACACTTATCCACTAGGTTAGGGTTAACATCACTATAATTAGATCCAGGGTCAATCAAAATAGAAATAACTTGATCACAAAGCTTACCGTCCATTTCGATAAAAGACGCCTAGTGATCTCCCTGCCTGTTCTCCAATGCTGCATAGATCTATGGAACACTCTGTCCAAGATCTCCCACTGTCTGCGCCTCCTGAGCACTATAGATATGTGGTCTACCACCCTAACGTTGTGGAAAATCTCTCCTGTGATGCTCTCCTCCATAAATCCAATAGTGCAAAGGCTTCCAAATCGCACCCTCATTCTGCTCCTTAGACCGAAATCCTTGTCCTATATCAGATGCATTGAACTTCTTATGCGGTGTTGCATTCTCTTTGTTACTTGTATCTCGAGGTCTTGTTCACTTCTGTCCCATTTTCCTTTATTATTTGCATTACCCTTCCAATCTGGCTTAGTCTCACATCTGCGCTTTGATTTCTCAAAACTATTTAGCTTCTAGATGGACTCCTATAATGATCTAGGCTCATCAAACTCAATCATGTCCTTGAATGCTAGCAACAACCCACTGATGAATTGTTGGATCTTGGCCTTCTCCTCCTTAAGGTAAGGCACATACCTCAATAACTCCAAGAATATGCTAGTATACTCCTCATTGGTCATAGATCCCATCTTCAGCTCATAGAAATATTTTTCCCTGTCATTATAGTATCTCTCTGATAGATACTCCTTCCTAAATAGTCTCTCGAACTCACTCCAAGTCAACTCCTCTTCATGAATACCTCTGGCATTCTTTACATCTTCCCACCAGATATATGCTTTAACTTTAAGACTGAATGTCATTATCCTGGCCTTCATGTTCATTGGGTAATTATGCAACCTGAAGAACTTATTCATTCCAAGCAACCTTGCTTCGACATCCTGTGACTTCTTCATTTCCCCATAAAATGTACATGGCTTTTCTTTCTTGAACTCATCCAACAAATATCCCCTATCACTCCTCCTGTAAGGATGATAACAATGATGATCATGATACATGTTTGAACTAGAACTAGAGTAAATCCATGAGCACTACCTTGTTTATCGGGTGTATCCAAGAATATGCCATCTTTGACCATGTCATCTCTATCCAACCCGTGCCCACCATGTGACCTATTTCCATATTCTCCATTAGTCCTATCCTCCTGCCCATGACTAATTCTAAGTGGTCCATGTATTTGCAAGTCTGACAAGCTCTGAAGAATCACCGCATTGACCTCTGCTTGTTTCTCTTTATGCCCTAGCAAGTCTCTCTTGTGATTGAATGATTCAGTCATTATCTTCTTTGCAACTCCTTATTTCTGCCTTCAAGCTTCACAGAGTGTCTTCTATGTTAGGAGAATATCCCTCACCTTGTTGCTTATCTGATCTATAGGGAGAATCTCGTGAGGTGTAGTATACCATCTTGCTAGTCATCTTTGATCTTCTCTTCCTACAAGGTATATCATGTTAGCTAAACCAAATCATAAATAGACCAACATACCTTAGTTTAATTTAGGGGAGTATATATCATCTGCAAGACCAACCATATTAGCACAATACATATATAAACATAAGAATATCAACGTTTAATCATCATTTCAACCATTATCCAGTCATCAATGCATGACCATACCAACCATATACCATGACCTCATGCACGACAACTATCACCATGCTAATGTATTTATAAAAACATATAAACACTAACATGCATGACCAATCCACAACTGACATGCACTCATGATGACCACATCCAACAACAACACCATCAACTTTTCACAAGGCGACACCAATCCAACCGTGACCAACACCATGCAAACACAACAAGCACAAGACCATAAGCATGAAGAATTCATACATAATCGGCATCTATGCGCGATCAACGCACACCCCCCATCTAGTACAAGGGATTAACCATGCTTTGATACCACTATGTAACCACACTCCTGCCACATTTACCAAAGTTAACATATCCACCGGGTAAACATGTAAATTTAAGGAAGTGGAACCAACTAAAAAAAACCATTATGACCTTCCACACATGCTACAGAACCTTCAAGAGCCAACCAACCCTTCTAGGTGACCATCCCTTAAGACAACTTGACATTTCACTGATCTGGACCCTCAACCGCCCCTGTGACAAGACATGCATGTGACTGAGGCCTTCCAGTTACTCCCATAGCAAGGCATGCCAATGATTGTGGACTTTTTCAGCTAGTTCTGAGCCAACGAACCCAGATTCTATGCCACTTTTTTAGGGCAAGGGCTCAGGCCACTACCCAGAACTTCATGAAACTTTCAGAAATATAAATAACAGTGGAATAAGGATACAAATGCAAAAATTTGATCAATGAATTGACTGGACCCCTCCTAGCCATGACATGAATTTTGTTAAACATGTCACAAATATGAAATCTACAGGTCATAATAATGGATCTAAGCATAGGGGTTTCATACTTACATGAGAAACATTAAGAAGCATTGGTGCCTTATCACAATAGCTACAATATCATCTATTAGGTCATATATTCATTGTTCATTCATTTGCTAATCAAAACATGATGAGAGCCATACATCAAGTATGTCATAAAACATCCTCATAACCAGCTTATATTCAACAGAAATGACAAAGATATAACATCCATAAAAACCACATATGAACAAGTAAATTTACCCATCAATACAAGAGGAAAGGAGCTCTAATTAACATATGAAAAATGCAACCAAGTTTGGGACTTCCACATACCACCCAACCATAGATTGGTTGAACCAAATCTTTCTTTGAGCCAATCACCCCCGTGCCATATTACAAACATGATTGTGGGATCTCAGGGAACAAATCAAACAAAACCTAACCAGGGCTTCCAAAGTTCAAACCACCTCAACCCTCAACCAATGATTCCACCTCATGGCCAAACATCACTAACCATCACCAGATTGGTCTATTCCTAAGTTGTCCAAGGCTCCAAATCGTTTGTTCCAACCAGGGTTTCTAGGACTAGGAACTCAACCCACAGCTGTTGTCGGGTATCCAGACCATTTGTCCAACCAGGGCTTCCAGGACTAGTAACTCAACCCAATAAGGGATTCTAGAGCATTTTTCCAACCAAGGCTTCCAAGACTAGTAACTTAACCCAAGTTGTTACACGGCTTCCAAAGCGTTTGTCCAACCAAGGCTTCTAAGAACTAGTAACTCAGCCCACAACCATAAGGAACATGAGAACAAACCAAAAAAGAAGAGGGAAAGACACCCACAACACCATGGCTATCCAGGAAATGACAAGGTTAAAAAAAACCATCATCAATACAGGAAATCCTCCATGCCAATGACAGATCGTATCCAAGAAACCACATGCATGTCCCATGCATGCCAAAACTAGCAAGGAAATCATACATGCAACTCGGTACCTACAAGAAAAACCCATTGTAGTTGTTGATCCCAATGTCCTCTTTCACTTTCCTTCTCTTCCTTTGCCTTCTTTCTCCAAATCTCAAGTATGCCACACTCCTCCAAGAGTGCTCCAAGAAAACTCTAAATGTCCAAGAATATGAGAGAGAGAGTAGAATCAAGTGCTCTAAGCTAGAACTGAAAAAATTCTTTCAAACGATCCTTAAAAGAATTTTTATTAATGACGCCTCTATTTTCTTCATTTTCCATTATTTTCCTTCATTTTCCTCCTCACATGCAACCTGTGACCTTTCACCTCCCTTTTCTCATAATTTCTAATTTTCATAAATAAAATCCAATTAATGTCACTTTGCCTTTCAAAAGCCTTTGCCAATTTCCATAGCCATTAATTAATCACAAGTGATCCCCATCACTATGTTTTGCCTAACATTCAACTTGGAATACGTGTCCGATGACCATAGTTATTGATTTGTGTTTATTAAACTTTTCTTTTTTACCATACATGTGTATTTATGATCTGAGTGGAAATTAGTGGATATCCACCTTTTTCATCAAATCACCACGGTTACTAATTATTTTCCACAACGATGATATTTGAGAGGTGGAAGAAAACAAAATAAAAATATAACCATACAATTAGCTTTTACCATATACAATTATTTGCTAGTTTTTACCATAAGTGATTTATTGTATTCACCGATGGTATTGGACATATGACGAAAGTGCATGACTCCAGGGGAAAAGGAAACTTAAATAATCTAAATACAAGCCTCTACAATTGTAGACGTATGAAAGTTTTTCTCATGATGTAGTCTAATGATATTTTTAAATTTAAAAATAATTAAACTCTTTTCTTATGACTTTACTCTATATTATTTCTTTTATGCACTTGTGAAATTTATTATTATTATTATCAATGCTTTGTCTCATTCTTGAGATGGTCCATATTAGTGGTATCAAAGTGGCATACTCTTTATCTGTTTTTCTATGCATATCCCCAACAAGGTTAGGGTATAAGGAGTTGGGGCTCGAACTACTTAAGCCTTTTCAAGACCGTAATTACCGACCCTAACAACCTCGCATGGTAGAAGAAAAGAAACAAAAAGGAGCAGGGATCCGATATATATATATATATATTATATATATATATATATATTATTATATATATATATATATATATATATGTATATATGTATATCTGTTATATGTATATATGTATATATGTATATATGTGTATATGTATATATGATATATGTTATATTGTATAATATACACACATAATATACATATTATACATATATACACATATATACATATATATATATATATTAATATATTTATATATATAATATATAATATATATGCATATGCAACCACAAATTTTAACCTCTTCTTTGGTGACTTTTAGAAAACATTTAGGGCACATGACTTTCATCAAACATGTCATAGGCATAATAGGAATGTTCACAACAACAATAAATTTAAGAGCAAATAACGACTCTATTGACTTAATAAAAATAGTAAAATGTTCAATATAACTGAGGAACCTAGTGTACACTCTAGCAATGCAATTTTCCAAGTAATAATAGTTTTCTTAGTAGTCCTAGAAATATTAAATTCATAAATACAACCTTCAGGATGACACTATTTTTCCCCACAACTACAACAATATTAGAATAAATATGATGATGAATAACAAAAAACTTTCGTCAAACACATAGGTTGTATGATACAACTTAATGGACCAACTCAATGTTCAATCTAGAAGCTTAATGATCCAAGGGATCAATTTAGTGCTCAAAATTCAAAGTGTTTAAAAGTGCTCAAAACCTATACAATTGGATAGACCTCGATGATCTTAATCCAATGAAAATTGTTTCACTCAAAATTGATATCGTATGCTCTTGATATTGTGTTCTGGTCGAATTGTCAAACAACTAAATTTTTTGTAATTGGGTTGCAGTTATGCCTAATTAGTAGTCTGTACGCTGACTAGGTAGGTGACTGAGAAAATAACTATGTAATTTATTGGCCAATGGTTCATTGATGAATGTCTCCTTATGATTGGTGTGAATGCTGGATATTCATTGGATGTGGATTCAAATTTTTATTAATTGTGGGGTTGACTATGTATTTGAAGGTCCAATGACGGAGGGCCACGTGGGCCAATGGTTGGATGCCACATGGCCTCTGAACAACTCATCAATATTTTGGGTGAGGGTCGAAGCACCCCATAGGAGTCGAACTCGAGACCTCTACAAGGCAACATAAGGCTTCCACCAATGCGCTACACAATATGTTTCTTAATAACATATGGTTCGGGGTTGTATTTAATATTGAACGTTGGCGCATTTAGGGGTAGGGTCGAGCCGAAGCCCTAGCCCTTATCACCGCGCCCATGAGGATCAAGGGGCAGGACCAAGGGCCAGGGATTAGCCCCAACCCTATGGTCTAGCCATACTATAACACCACCCATATAACCTCGCAGCAGAACCGCGAGCGGAGGTTTAGGGGGGGGCATCGTTAAGGAGCCAACCCTGAGCCACATGCATCACAGTGGAAACCATCAATGGGGATGAAGTTAAAGGGGCGAACCCCGGGGTCACATGACCCTCTACAGGACCAGGAGCACAGAGTTAATTAGGGGCCAACCCCTAGGCGCCTGCAGCGCGAGCCAGCCCTGGGCCATATGGGCATCACATGACCTCACTAACAATAGTTGGAGCACGCAGTCCTCAGCGCAGATTTTAGGTGCCAAACATTGGGTTCTATGGGGCCAATATGACCACGACACATTTTCGTTGGGGGCTGGACGACGGGGGCGGGCGATTAGCCCCAACCCCTGAGCATGTGCCCCCATTTTACCCTAATTTTTCGGAATTGGGCATTAGAGGACAATTTAACTATCCTATAATTTTGTCCATTGGGCGGGATTGTTGGCCAAATTTTCATGCCAGTTCCAGGTTTGGGGTGCTCAAACCAGATTTAGGTCGAATTGTAGGATGGTTAGCTAGGGAATTTGGGAAAAACTTGTAACAAGCATAACTTTCTAAAGTTTTGGCCAAATGACATGTAGAAAGAACCAAGATTGGGGTTTTTAACAGTCCTGGATCCATTGGAGACATTTGTTTTGCATTCTGAGCATTGAAAATTCATCTAAACACATATTTTTGAGCATAATGAAAGAGGCCTTGCATTGGAAGTTGGATAAGGAGATGTATCCCAAGAGAGGGGTGAACTCCTTTATCATGTTTTGCTGTTATGCATTTATGAAATGGTTTATTGTCTCTGTTTGGTTGTTAATTGTGTTTAAAAATCACTTGTTAATGTGTTTAGTAACTTGATCCATTATCCAAACACATATAAAATTTCACTTGCAATTTGTATATCACCTTCAGTTTTCAATTATAGATCACTCAACTTCTTGACGATGGACAAGTAACTCGACCCTCTATATGATGCAATAATAACCTATAATTTTTATAGCCAAACAACCATCCAAAATTTAACTCCAAAAAGAGATCTCGACCCTCAAGAAAATGACAGAACTTACCCCTCTTTGCAAGCTTCTCTCAGCCCTGGTAATAAAAGAGCCCTCGGACTCCAATATGGCTCAGACTCAGCTACCCAACAAAATGAATAAAATCATCTTAATAGTCAACAAAATACAATGATAACTCAACTAGCATAGAAAGGAAGGAATACTAAAATGCAGAGTATAAAAGAAACTGATAACACCTTCATATTTGCTCCATTTCTACCAATGCCTTCTTCTCCTTGTCCACAATGAACTACAATGTTGGAACGTGAGTGATTTTGCTCCAATACTAGCTAGGACGTAAAGTTTCAACACTAAAACCAACAACCAAAATGATGGTTTCCAAAACCCTAGGGTCTCTTCTAAAGAGCTCTCCAAAAATCTATTTTTCAAGTGATCAGATGGAAGAATTAGGAGAGACTCCTCATTTCTATTTTTTATAACTCACTTGACCCTTTTTCACCCTTTTACCTTTTATTTTAATAAAGTCACTTTAGTGGGTTTTCTCACTTTATAATTTAAAAGTAACTTTTCAATAGCCTCAGACCCATGTCCCCTTTTTCTCCACTTAGCTTTTATAAGGTTTTATCCCAGACGAATTGTATTCCCTTGATTAAGTTCCCCATCCTAGCCTACAAGAAATTAATTAGGCTAGCATAATCTTCCCCTTATAAGCGAATGGGGACATTACAAATGATAGATAGTTTTCCCCAGATCCTTTAATAGATGACAACATTCGACGCATCCTAGTCAAATAGTCACTTTGGAGGCGCCACCCTCTCCAAGGTACAAGTTAGTTTTGATATTATTGTGTTCACAGGTAAGACAAAAGCAAATGCTCTAGACAAATGGTTAAATCTATTAGAAGGGTATTTTTCAGTCCACACTTTTTCCAATAGATAAAAGATTACCTTTGTGCTCCTTAAAGCCACCCCCCATGTCAATGATTGGTGGCAGACGTACCATGAGCAAAAGACCACAAAGGAATCCACAATGTTTGTAGTTTCACCCACTTGGGGCTCTTTCAAGGATGTTATGAAGGAATAATATTTCCATATTGCAAGTCACGCCAACATGTACATCAGATGGACCACACTACGACAAGAGAGGGACCAAACAATGTTGTTCACAAATATATTCGATAGCTTCTGCACCAACCTGGGTATCAAAGACTCCGAGCGATATCTAGTGCTCAAATACCATGATGGTTTGCATAGATACATCCATACATAAATGGAGTTTCTGGAAATCTCTTCACTAGGTGCAACATACTAATTATCTGTCAAAATTGAGAAAATTTTTAAGAAAAAGAAGCGAGAGTTTGGATCTAAGAATTCTTCACAGTGAAAGTAGGTGAAAGGTAGCCCAAACCATAGAACAAAGGATAGATCCATGATGGGCAACTATCTAAGCCACAAAAAACCAAGGGTATTGTGAAGATGAAGAAAGACATGGGAAAGTGGTGTGAATTCCATAAGAGACCTTGGCATAACACCGATGAATGTTGCTCAAAGTAGTCATTGGTGGCTAAGCTAAAAGTCTTTGAGTCAAATGAAGCTCTTGACTCTGAATCAGATCTATACAAGGGGAAATGGATCATTAATGTAGAACCCAGTGCCATTATTGCTACAACCAAGGTCCATTGAAATGATCTCGAAGAATTGGAGGAATATGAGCACCATTTTCACTTGCAGATGTGGGTGAAGGGCTCTTCCATGAACTTCATTATAGAAAATGAAAGTCAAAAGAAACTCATTTTAGCAGAGGTCATTAAGCGATTGGACATACTAACAACATCACACCTGCAACCATACACAATCAGGTGGATCCGACAAGGGCGAGATCTCAACGTTATCCAATGTTGTCGTCTGCCCTACATCATCAAGCCCTTCAAGGATGAGGTATTGTGTGATATTCCCCCCTTGAAGTTTGTGATGTTATTTTAGGCCAACCATATTTGTGGAAGCGTCATGTGTATATGAGTCTAGACCTCACAGTGTCATTATTACTTTGGGCAGACAACTGTACAAAATACCAAAGGTAGCTCCAACTACTGCAATTTCTTTGATCTCTACTAAGCAATGGAGGAACGTCATCTCACACATTGGAAAATTTTTCTTCTTCCTGATTCAATATCAAAGTGGGTAGAAGGTCACAACCACATCCACCACCTCCACACAAGGCCTCTCCATGTAGCAGAATCAAGTGGACAAAATCATGTAAGCATACAAACACATTTTCTCCTTACCCACTGGGGTACTTCTACACTGTCAAGTCAAGCAGTCAATCAATCTACTCCCCTGCACACCTCTACACAATGGATCAATTTATTGTCATTATTTTCTGTAAAATGAGGAAATCAAGCACAATATCCAAGATCTACCTTAAAAAGGGAACATTTGACCGAGCTCCTCACCTTGTAGGAGCCCAATTGTACTCGTGTAGAAGAAAGATAGGACTTGGTTATTCTGAATTGATTACAAGGGCTTGAAAAAAACAAGTTAAGAATTGATACATAATTCCTTGAATTGACGACCTTCTTGACCAACTCAAGAGGGCCAAGTACTTAAGTAAGATTGATATGAAGTTTGGCTACCACCATGTCCCAATAGAACAAAATTATGACTATAATGAGGTCATCAACAGGATGACCATGCATATCTTGTGAATGTACAGCTCCAAAAGTCCACGCACATGGGATGAAATTCTCACCGGTGTTCAACACAACTACAATAGAGTTCTCAATAGCTTGACCTGCCACGACCATATTTAGGTGGGCCTGGGATTTCAACCATTGGATCTAATTGATGTAGCACTAACCCTTGCATACACACATGCATAATATTCCCATGCTCAATGTTATCACTCAAAGAAAACCCTGGTCGTTGGGGGGGGGGACTCTAAGGTAACCTCTAACCGCTTTGGGATTGAATCTATCCCCTCAATCAGGAGGGGGATGTCTCCTCAAACTCAACTACCTTAGGTCACAACGGTAGCAGGTCTTCTAAATTCTCTATGGCCAGATTAATGTAAAGGTTGTTGATGTTGGTTGGAGTATTGGGAAAAAGAAATACCATTAGGTGATGGAGTCATAGTGAAATTAATGAAATCTTCAAACTATACAGGGACAACCTATCACAGAGGTATCGTAGTCCATGATTGCTAGACTTCACAATTTATAGATATCAAAGAAGAAAAGGTAAAATTCAAGGCTTGAAACATAACATCTTAGGATGAATTTTGCATGAGCCTATTAGATTGAATACATTGATTGCCAATATCAAAGATATAAAGCATGAACCATGAATTATATATTAACGACATCCCATTCTAATACAGAAGAGAGCACATAATGGAGAGGTTGAAAGATTAACAACACTAGGAAAATTGACTGCAATCATAAACACATGAATATTTGGAAAAAACATTCAAATTCCCCTACTTTAAATATTTTTCATTAAATCATGGAAAAAAGGTACACAACGCACAAGGATTTTCTCTGCTAAAATTTGAACCCATGTTCATTAAAAAGACCTTCTCTTTATAGAAAATTTACAAACTATTGCCAAATTTTTAGTAAGTACTTAATTACAAACTTCTAAAAATAAAGAGTGCATATCTAATACAACCGAATACAATACATAATCTTATTGTAAACTCAGAAATATTTTGGAACCTATGCCTCGCCATCATGCTTAATATGGTATATATTATGAAATTTATCCTTTTGGGAATATCTCATCTGCAAGCTTTTGATCGTTAGAAAAAAAATAGTTATTCCTGACGCTGACCAATCCACTGATATTCTTTCAAATCGAGATAAGAACTGGGATCTCTGATAGGATGGTAATCAAAGCTCCATATAAATCAACACAAATTTGTGTTGACACTGAAACTGACAGCACTCATCAAAATTCTAGTAGTGAAAATTGTTGACAGACTAGTTATCAACGTCTAATCAAAACCTCATTGGGATGGTTGGTGATCAAAACTATACTCTTAAAACAACTAGCTGAGTGTGCTACCTACTTCCAATAGGATATAACCATTAGTATTTCTCTGCTTCTTAGTTTTTTGGTCATTTGTAGCAGCTTTTTTCCTTGAGATTTTGGGCTTTTTAAGTCTCTCTAAACTTGTAGGATCTTCCCTATTTATAATTAGGTCTTTTTGAGGAGCATTGTCTATAACAATAACCTCTTTCGCCAGCTCAGGGTTTTGTTTCATCTTATTATTTAGTCTGAGTTTGTTCCATGGTCCTGTGTATCGCCTCCTTCCACCTTTGTAAATTTCAGCTAAGGTGGGTTCTTTTTCAAGTTTTGTCGGCTATGTCTCAGGTTCAATGGTTTTTCCCTTGACCTCCTCTATTGGCTTAACAACCTATGTTTCTGCAGGGAAATCTACATAGGGAGAAGGCACATTTTTCATCTCCCTCAACCTTGCACTCCTTGTATAAACTTTTGCTAACTCAAGAATTAAAGGAGGAACAAAATCTATTTTTTTTACTCTTAGTTTGCATAGATGATGTCCCTTGTTTTAGGCCTTGGGGTTGTTTAACCTTCTTCTTACTTCACTTCTTTCTGCCTCTCTTTGATTTGACAATTTCTGCAAATCCTCCCTAGAAAATAAAGTGCTCCCAAGTCCTATTGACCTTTCTAAAATGATTTACAATCAACAGTTTAATTAAACCCATATGGTATATAAAATGAGAGGAAACATTAGGTTTCACCCTAACCCTTACAGACATGTGCTTCAAATTTGTTAACATAAAGTAAGGGGCATTCATTCTGATCTATCCTACAGTGTGGGTAAGGAAAAGAAAATGGTATAAATTGATCCCGTTGAAGCATCCCTTGCATGTGAAATAGGACTTTGTGATATGCAAGAGAACACGCCACTCATCTTTCGACCATGATCTATGGATCTTAGAATGGAAACTCCTACCCCTGTATTCATCCTTCAAGAGGAACGACACATTGATTTCGACTTGAACATGACTTTTAAAACCTCGCTCTCCATCCATAGGGATGGTTGTGGCTTTTGCGATTACCTCCTCGGTAACAAGAAAATAAATTCCTCCATCGTTAACTTCCTAACCATCTAAACCCTAAACGAAGGCCCTGAAAATACCATCATGGTAGCCTATACAGCGGAAGAAAAATTGCTCCCATCCTGCCTCTAGAAAACATTGATGAATTTCTGGATAAACTTCAAGTAAGTCAAGTCCTTTAGGCTCTCCTCTGTGTAACTTTCCGCTCCTTCCCATAATTTACACTGTCAAACACTTTTACTAGAAACAGGAGTGGGATTCAATCTGAGGTTTCGGGATAACCAAAACTTTGTTCTCTTGGCATAAAACATGAAATAGGTTAACCACACGTTATACTAATTTTCACCATTTGAAACAAATAATTTCAAAGCATGGCACTCAGTGAATAACATAATGAACATAACTAGCGATTACAGAGAATTCCTCCATGCAATTATGACTTTTAACTAAGAATTACCTCTTGGCAGCAGAACCACGTCCTGTGACATCCCATTCACGTCATATCACCCTCCGCTTAGTCAACGCTCGCATGATCAGTACCGTTCCTTCGTTGACGATTTCTCCATCAACACCTTTTAATATTGACCATCCAAGTTTAAAATTTCCTTTGGGGTTGATCATCCATCTATTAGTGTTTAATTTTCCAATTTTACAGATTTGTGCTACTACTTTGGTTATCAGCGCATTTTTATTTTACAAATCCACAATAGCGCTAATATATTATCTGTCAGCGCTTTTATACTATTTTTTACAAATTGGTGCTGACACTGAAACTGCTAGTGTCTTAAAACTATTAACTAAGATTGTGATAACACTCAATTTGAGCCTGACAAAGCCACCAAATTCATTGACCAGATTCAACACATTTGTCAACATGCCCATGATATTTTACAAAAATCCAATACCAAGTCAAAGCTGCACCATGATCAACACCTAGTTCCACACAAGTTTCAGGTCGGGGACAAGATTTGGTTAAATTTATAGAAATAGTATGTTACATGACCCTATTGAAAGCTTCATCCACTTTGATATTGAGCTTACACCATCACTAAGGTTGTGAGTGAAAATAATTTTGAGCTAAGTATTCCTACCTTCCTTGGATTATACCCAATGTTCAATTTGGACCTCTTTCAAACACACTTTCCACCATTATTGGACACATCAAGGATAACAGAGCAGTTGAGACCAACAAAGCTCAACCCTGATTGCATGGAACAAGCAACTATTAATCAGATCATGGAGACACGAGTTAAGGGCACTCGCTAATAAAGTATCCAGTTTTATTTGGTCGTTAAAGCAAGGTAGCTTCTACACCAAGGCAAGTGGCTCACCCAATGCCAAGTTTCGCAAGTTTTTTCCCATTAGATGGGGGCTCTCAACATAATTGATACCATTGCTTCTTAAGGGGGGAGGACTGATCTAAGCGAAAATTGGTCGTTATCCACCTTTTCCATAAAATCACCATGGTTAATAATTGTTTTGTATTGTTGGTGGTTTCGAAGCCCATGGTCTTGGTAAACCATGGTATCCACCCATGGTCTTTGAGAAGTAGAAGGAAAGAAAATAAAATCTACTTGTATAATTAGCTTTTACCATATACAACTATTCGTTAGTTTTTACCAAAAGTGATTTGTGGTTTTCACCCATGGATTTTGTAACTCGTGGTATTTACCCATGGTATTGGATATGTGATGAAAGTGCATGACTATAGGTGAAAAGGCACCATAAATAATATAAATATATTCCTTCACTATTGTTAGAGTATGAAAGTTTTTCTCATGATGTAGTCTAGTGATATTTTTACCATTTAAAAGTAATTAAACTTCTTTCTTTTTTCCAAAGGGAAAAAGCCCGTAATTTTATTCAACTTTAAAAGGAACAAAATTACATTTTGTAGATGCTAACCGCATTCAGTAGCAACAACCTCTTGACTTATGTGCATAAGAAATAACTTTAAAAATAACAAAAACTTGTGAAGTTAAGTGTAATAGTAATCACTTAACTTCTCTTTCCCACCTTTCTTTTTTTGGACCTTTTGCCATTCCCTTGAGTTGGGGACAATTGGAACCATTACCAAATTGCTTCTAGTTATCTTCGATGGGAGTTCTTTTTCAAAATTTGAACTTTCAGAAACGTGAACTCTCTTTGTGCCCATCATCCCATTCTCTTTGTGTGCCACATGTTTGCGATGTTTTGGTTTATGGATCACTTTTGATTTTGTACCATTCTACTTGTGGGTTGCATTGCCATTCTATACCGAAGCATCCCCTTCTTCTTAGTTTGGAGGGTTCTCTATGATTTATTCTTCTTCTTTCCCCATGAGGTAGGGATTAGAAGGTTGTTATCCTTTTGTTTTGCGGGCTTGCCCCATTTTGTTTTTTGGGTTGTTTTTTGCCCATGGACACGTGTTCTGCAAATGTGTTGTTTAGTAACATGATCAACATACGAATGTCGTATTTTCATAATCCATAAGTTGGGTCCACTGGATTTTCTTTTTTTAGCTAAATGCGATCAAGTAGACCTTTTCTTAGGTTTATTTCTACATAGATTCTGGTGAAGGTAAATAACCCTTTCTCCGTTCTCTTGAGGTCCATCTTTTTTAATGACCCCAGGGTGTTCCCAATTTCCTCAAGAATCTTGTGATGCTAGAAAGGAAGGGGAAGAATTGGTAGCCTCACCTATATTAGCATCGTTGAAACTACCATTGTTGTGGCATCAAAATTTGAGAACCAAGGGGTAATGAAGATCCCTGCATTTCTGCAAAGCTAGGGCCCTTATTCCAATGCTCTCTCCACATCTTCCTAGGTATCAAGCTAAAAAATAAAGAAATATTTTGAGAAAAGGTATATGTCACAACTTTTGGTCTAGGTTGTAAATACCCGTTGATGCAAAGCATAAAACGTCGGCAAAAAACCATTGAATTTGCAAATAACTGCCCTTGATTGAAGAACATATAAAAGTTGATTTAGCTCTATTAGATTTACCTCAATGGTTGGAGGTTGTTAATGTTGTTACACATTGTAAGGTACATGATTATTTATGCTATATCTGATGGATTAAAGCCTTGCCTCATGCTTCATCCTTGTAGGAAACAAAGCCTCCTATGATTTTGGCTCCTGAAGCACCCCCTGACAACTTTAGGTTCAAGTAAATGATGGAATTTATTAAGATGTATTAATCCTCCAACCACAAATGATCATGTCATTACTTCCCTTCATCAAGGAGACATTGTGTATCTACAAGATATCCCAACTATTTCTCTATCTTCTTCTTGAGATTCACCACATAATCTGACCCTGAAACCCAAAAAAGGAAGGAGTTCCAATTAAGGATTTTAATGAAGAGTTGAAAGGACTCCCCCCTATTTCAATTCTTCAGACCCTTCTCATAGGCCAAATATGGTTGTGCATGGTGTTTTTCCTGTAGTTTTGTGTCATTTAGATAATTGCACAAATTGCGTAAACCTAGATTGGGCCTTACATCCCAAGAAGACCAAAGAAGTGAACCAAAATTGGCCAAATCTAAAACAACTTTAGTTTGACTCAAAAATTGCGTAGCAGAACTTTGTCAATTAAATTTCTTTTCATATGACTTTACTCTACATTATTTATTTTATGCACTTGTGGCATTTTTTTTTTATTATTATCAATATTTTGTCCCACTCCTTAGAAAATTCACATCACTTTATAATATGACTATAATATTGTTTTCTTAATAATGATTGGTGAATCAATAAATTCAGGGGACTAATCTGGGAAAGTTCCAGGATCAAATCATAATTTCTACCATTATTCACCTCAATTTCAAGATATTCAAAGATTCCCACCCTTTCGGGCTCATATGTTTTTTTGTTTGACATGAATGTTCAATTTGTATAAAAAAAATTCCACATGGGTTAACATGTCTCTAGAGAGTAGAACCTAGGTGGAGGGGCGATTAAACCCACTAACTTCCACTCAAGCTATTGTCATTTTACATAACTATAATAATGTTAGGCCTCTAATTTGATGATATTTTCACTACTAAATATTCCCTTTTTGTCAAGTTAATACTTCCTTTTTTACCTTTTCATCCCTCCTTTTTAGCATGTTTTTCAATGAATAGGTCATGATGAGTGCATAAGGTAATTATGTTAACAAATTAATGTCTTTTCCGTTGCTTTTGGTAAATGATGGGGATTGAGATTTTTTTTATTACTAATGATAGTTTAACTAGATTAGGTATTCTAACTCATGTGGATTTGGTAACCCACCTCATCATTCAATATAATCCATTCTTCAAGAAAGAAACCCGAGACATGGGTTTTTCTCTTGGGTGCCTCGAGATGGTTCAATGTTCATCATATCAAATCCAAATTGAATGGGGTGGGAATTGTCCTCTTATCAAACCCATGGTCAAACTATGTCAAGAATCAGTTATTCATCAAAAAATGTAATTGAAGTTAATGATTGAGGATATTTTTATGCATGACATGTCATAAGAATTTTAATCAATTTGATTTGTGGTCCATTCTTGCCAAGGATTTACCAGATTGTAAACTGTATCTCTTTTTCTGCCTTTTACATTGTGCTTTGATGTGTTAAAGTTGTGGAACATAGGACTCAATAGATTGTGCTTGTGTACCCTTTTGTAATAAATTTGCCTATGTAATTAGATGATGGAGCAATATATTGTAATAAACATATATATTGAGAGAGAGATTGATAGAGAATATTATTAAAATGTTTTTATTGTCAAACCTTTAATTTATTAATATGGTGATCAAGCAAATATTTTGAGCTAGACCCGTGTGTGTGATTTTCCTTTAGCATTGTTGTTTTCTAAGTAGCACAAAGCCATTTAGGAGGGCCCCTTAATTTGGCCAACATTTATCTTCAATTTTTTTAGCATTAGATTTGATATATGGTTTGTAGTCTATTTCTTTAAGTTTCATAAACAGTGTGTGCTCTATTTAGATATTAAACAATTACTCTATTTTTTTTGCTCAGAATCTTCATTGTGTGTTATGCAAAATACTTTATAGAGAGAATAAGTCTCCCATCAGCGGTTGACAAACACGTTATGCTTCTTATTTTGTTGTGTGAACACTTGAATTTGATACAAGTGGAAATTTGTGCTTTGTGGCATTAAAGCATCTAAGTGTTGGCAAATCCAATGATAGGAGACCTCTTTGTGAAGTATTAGTTTATGCAGATTTTATATTCAATACTTGCCTGCAAGTTTTCATTTGAAATTAAACCTAATAGCTTACAGGGGAACAATTTCATTGAAGATTAGAATTAGGACCCACCACATAACCAATTACATAAACATTCAAGAGTGTTGCTTCAATTAAATACTACCATTCATGACTAGCAAGGCATTTCTATTCAGTGAACAACATCTTTGTATCATTCTTAGTCTTTGTTTCAAGATATTCAGATTTCATAGGTGTGATTTGTTATAGATTAGAGTTTAAGATTTATTCTCCTAGATTAGAATCCCATTTATGTCCTAAAACCTGTACATACAATGTTAATATCTCACAAGCTGACGCCCTTAGATTGATAATTTAATGTACATAATTTAAATTAATTAAATTGAATGACATTTTTGGTGTCATTGTTGGGGAGATGGTAAAAATGATTAGCACAATTATTGTTTATTTTTCTTGCATGTTTTAAATCTTAAGAGTTTGTTGTTTGTGAATTATTTCTTTCTTTCAAATATTAGCATTCTAGATTTAGTGAGATAGTGAATGGTAAGATGCAAAGATGACCTCACTTTAGAGTTTTTTGAAGTGTTATAGCCTAATGCATTCACTTTAGTGAGTCTATTGTATATTTAGTTTTAAAAATATGCTAGTACTGTATGAATAGGGCTAGAGACAATAGAGGTATATTTAAATGAAAAGGTAGAGTAATTACTCCATATAAAAATACCCCTTCAAATACTAACTTGCTTGCAAGAAAATCTACAAGAGAAGGACGAGCAAGCAAGACTCTAGTGACAAATCCAAGGATTGTAGTAGGCATCTCAAGAAACCAAAGACCTCTAACAAGTGGAAATGCAAAGCCTATAGTCCTTCCACCTGATCCTACAGTGTAAGCAACATTGACAACTGAATTAAATCAACAATCAAAATCAGAATTGGAATACAATCCAATTAATGACACAAAATCTCCACATCCAGAGACTACGTATAGCATGTTTGGAGGTAGAAATATGGTAGAAGGTGAAGGTGAAGTATATGTAAATGGAGAAGGTGAATCACATGCAAATGAAGAAGAGTAATTAAACTCTAGCATCCCAATTGCGGATCCTACCATAATGGTTCAAATGAAGAATATTCCTCCCTTAGTATTGCCTCATTTTCATGATATGATTAGTGAAGATCCCAATGGTTTTCTTCTTTTTTTTAATATTGACATATTATGCAATATTTCTGACTACTCAAGTGATGCAAAAACACTCAAACTACTTCCTGTCACCCTCAAAGATTTAGCCTTGCTTTGGTTTATGGGGCTAAGAGGAAACACAATACAAACATAGGATGGGATGCATAGGATTTTTCTTAAAAAATATCAATAATATTGTAAGACTAGGGATTTGAGAGATTAAATTTTGAAGATGATACAAAAAGAAGAAAATAGTTTGGAAGATTATCTTGAAAGGCTTTTGTACAATCTCCAATGATCCAAGCAAAATAAACTTGATCAAGATAGCATTAGGACCATCTTTTGATAGGTATTTTAGATAAATATATTCATTTTCTTAATTTTATGGGAGTTATAGAAGTTCACGTCAAAATTGGTACAATTCGTCACTCAATAATATCAAATCAAGCACCAAAAAATCTCTCCCTACCATCAAAAAGACAATGGGCAAGTGGAGACCACCAATAAGGTCTAAGAAGCAATAATGACCAAAAAGTGCACCTACAACACAAATATTGGGTATATCGGCTTCAAAAGGAATTTTGGGTCTATCAGATGACAAGGAGGAATACGAACATGTTTACACCATATGAACTGGTGTATAAAAACATGTTCTCCTTCCAACATAATTTCATGTCAAGAATTTTAAAGTTACAATTAGTTCAACATGAATATCTTAGATACACAACAACAAATAACAACTCAACTAAATGAAATTGTGAGATGCAAGAAGATGCCATTCAACATACCACCATTGTGCAATAGTAAAGAAGCAAATGGCATGAAAAGTTTATTCAGAAAAACTAATTCAAATCAAAATATTGGGCTCTCCTTCTTAATTCCAAATTCAATAATTGTAAAGGAAAGTTCACCATACATTAGTGTCGATGGGCCAATATTTACTGTCAACAGTTACATGATCTCCCAAGTGTAAAATCCCAAATAAACTCTACATCATTTGGGACAGGATTCCCATCCGATATGTGGGCTCGGGTGCGACCATGTTGCTTTATGGTTTGTTTTGGACGAAATGAGCATAAATCAATAGAAAACAAACAAAACTTCTGACAAATACAAGTTAAAGAAACTTTATGGAAAAATCTACAAATAAGATGCTATAAACAAAACAACAACCAAATAGCGTGACATGAATCTTAAAGAAGAATGTTAGAAAACTTCAATTAAAACACATGTATATAAAAGACAGATTTATTCATCAATCACGAATAAGATCTTAATCGACAACAATCATGAACGGATTAAATGCATACAATCCTAAGTATAATATGTGCCTAAATCAAAAAAATAATTCGTTAACTAAAAACATGAAAGCATAAACATATGCCATTGAATCGCCAAAAAATTAGTCTCGTAATGCTCAATAACACATGTATGGAATTGCTTGATTGGGCTCAAAGAGCTTCTAAAAATTAAGCTTAAGTGTTAATAGAACCATCACATGAAGTGCCCATCAAATCCAATAAGGAAGATGCAATCTACCACTTGAATTTTGTTGGAAAATGTAACATGGAAACTATTAATTTAGATTTTCCTTAACCTTAATATTGCTTGTGAACTTTAATTATCTTCTTGTGTTTTTGTTTATTGGATCTTTTTCATCAAACAAATATCAGGAGCAGAATAATAAAAACAATGGACACATAAATTAGGCTCCAAGCTAGGCCAAAACCCCTCTAAGGGGAAAACCCATAAAATCTCTTCTTTTCTTATAGAATCTGCTTCAAAAGAAAAAACCCACAACGCTAGACCAAGTCCTCCTCCTAGCACCATGTCAGCTCTCCAAAGAGACCTTCCAATTAAGTTAAAGTCAAACAAAGTTTATTAGAGAAAAACCCTTGCAGAACTGCACCAAACTCAGAATTTCAGCCCCCCTGCAACAAAATTTCGAACCTACAGTTACTTTATAAATTTCAACCCCTACAATTGCTACAAAAACTCATGTGAGAGAAAATTTCCCAAAACATTACTTATTTCCTTCACTAGGATTTTCTCCTTGAATCCTTGTCCTTCACTCTTCTTTTTATTGTAGATCAAACTTGTTGATGATATGTCCCAAATGAGGTCGAAGATGTATCTTTATATAACCTTTCCAAGAGGTCGAATAACCCCTCTCTAGGCCGACTTGTACTAGGAGGCTTCCAAGACTTTCTCAACTCAAAAATAAATTATTTTACAAAGTACATCTTGCTCAGAAGGGTCTTATAATCATGATGTCGACTCTCTTGACTCATGGAAATAAATCCCATGACCTAACAAACCCTAAAAGCATGAATAACATGCTTTTAACTAGAAGAACATCAATAAGGAGCATGAAACCTATGCTTAAAGTAATAACTTTTTATTTCTTCTTTGTTTGTTTACATAAGATACATATTGAAATGAGTACAATAAAAATTATGTAGACTGAAACTAGTTACATTTTCAACACCCCTCATAACTAGGGAGGTATTCATAATTTTACAACCAATACAACATCATTCTCAAACTGAAGAGTTCTCATAAGAAGATTTGGATTGATAAGACAATCATAAGAATAATCATTATAATCAACATTGTCTTTGAGGCCTAACTAGACAAGCTCAACTTTATTTGAGAGCATTATGTTGGGAGGCTTTACGTTTGATATCACACTACCTCTAAAGCACATACCCCATCCAGATGTTCACTAGGTATGTCCTTTTAGGACTATTAATATCTTGGATTCCCAATCCTCAATGAATATTGGTCCTCTTTGACCACTCTTATCTTGGATATTTATGTTATTCTCAAAGAGGTGTTTTTACCTTTCCTTTCTTGATTTTTCTATCCTCAAGGAAACCATAGATTCTTATTTGATCCTCCACCATTATCTCTCCATGGCCTTCACTTAGACTTATGACTATTAGTCTTGGTCAAGTGCATGACCTATGTAGAAGATAATGCACACGTGATTTCCATTATCACTCCCTCTCAACCAGAGAGGATATCCCTATTTCCTCTTGATTAGGGAATAGATCCTTACTCATGTTTAACGAGTCTCTTTTACTCCCTCTCAAATATAGAGGAGATCCCTGACTTCTTTATAATATGAGAAGTCATAACCACAAAATCTCTAGATTTTTTCCATAAGAATATTAGCTACATGTTCTTTCGGGAGATAGTTGCATGGCTCCTCTTTCCTTCGTATCTCATTGTATTGTTCTTTCTTCTTTCTTGGGTATCATTGATTCATCTTATTCCTTTCAAAAAGTATCAATCTTTCACATCACTTCCATTTTGTTATTATTAATCAAGGCATCATATTGAGCCTCACTGACCTTCTATTTGATCATAGATCCTTTATGAAAGTTATCTTCTTTGAAAAAAATTGAACTTCAGGTTATATCTTTACACTTATACCTTTCAATACCAAGATGATGATGCAAACTTCTTGACTACATGATTTCCAAAACCATACATTCAATCCATAGAGTTGAACTTGCCTCAACTATCGTCATGTATTCCTGAAATATCCTTCCACGTAGCAAAACAATATGTTAACGAGATAACCAACATGAAATATTAATATTAGAATTACCTCATCATGATGACCTTATCATCAAAACATCAACAGTCTCATGGTATGTCTTCATAAAAGTCTTCCTTCACGCATTAGAGTGCCCAAGGATCGAATTTGATTACCAAGTTACAATATTCTTATGAAGATTACACTAGATGTTGAGTACTATACTATATATTAAAGCGAGAAAATCTTAATCCTTTTATTCATTCTAAAGTAAGTCAAATTCATATTTTAGGGATCAGACAACCAAATGGAAGATTCATCATTCATGATTTATGACCAAATTCTTTTAGAGGATTCAATACATATGAATCCTACCCAAGATTTACTTTAAATATGCATTCCTAATATTTCATACAATCATCTAACTATTTACTCTGCAACTTGACCACTTGTCTTCCATCATCCTTCAAGAGTATTGTTTCCATACTATATGGAATATATACTAACCTTTTCATAATTCTTCTTCCAAGAACCTTCCAAAATGATGGTTCTTATAGGATCATGATGGTATACCTTATCAAAATGACTACCTCTAACATAATGTTAGAGAATTCCTAGATGAACTATAATATGCAAAATGGTCCAATATTTTCACTTTTGGAAGACTAGATGATTCCTAAAAAGAAACTCAATTAATTATATTCTAAATCTTCTACTATCACATGCTGCTATCTATCATTCCAGGTTCTTACAACAATACTTAATCAACAATGCATGATATTCTAAATGAAAGACAAACTTCATAAAGAACTTGATAGAGAGGATACCTTCTTCAGTAGTAAATATCATCAACATCGTCTTTCTTTGGCTTCTTCTAAGGTTCTCCTATCTCCTCAGTTGTGTGAGCTTTTCTCTTTAATTTCTTTTGTTGTTTTTCTTGTTTGGACAATCCCTTTTAAAGTGTAGAAATTCATTACACCCAAAGCATTGAACTTTGGACATATCTAGATTTTTCTTGGACTCTCCAAACTTTCCCTTCTTCAACTTCTTGGTTCTTGCAATAAAGGCTTGATATTTTTCATTTGATTCAATGTCATCCCTTTCCTTTATCCTAGTCTCTTCGAGCATGCACTAAGCCCACAACTCATCAAAAAGAGTAGATTCTTTCTTAGAGTATATGCTAGTTGCAAAACTACCCCATCTTGGTGGCAAGGCATTCAACACACAGACGGTTATTTTAGAGTCAGAAATTGTCTCTCTGAGTTCATGCAATTGATCTCTTATTTGTGAAATCTTTATTAGGTAATATTCTATGTCTTCATCCTTCGATTTATTTATTCTGTATAATTGATTTCTCAAAGAAATATTTTGACCTAATGTGATTATAGAGTACAAATTTACTAGCTTGTCATACGTAGCCTTGGAAGTCTTCAAATTAGAAACAAATGGAACAAGATGTTCCTTAATGGATTCTATAGTAATCTTGTATTTTTCAATCTCTTGAGTATTGTCTTTGTTAGGTTCAACAACTTCACCGAGGACATATTCCATTACTTCGTGATTTGTAAGGGCTAGTCATACTTTTCTTCTATGCTAGGAAATTTTCTGAGCCAATGAGAATATTTATTTCCTTGCAAAAAGAACCCATATGACCTTTAGATTCACACATAGAGTAATAATATAATACTTACTTGTCAACCAAGAGTCTTCTCTTCTTTGATGGTGCCCCCAATTATCTTCATGTTTTCAAGATCTTAAAAGAGACATCAAATATGTCCTAGAAGGATGTCTTCTAGGATTTATTCAACAATTATGTCTCCAACCAACTTCAAAGAGTGAATGATGATATCAATATCCCTTGATGCTTCCTCTTCTACAAGATGATGCATTAGAGAACCTTCAACAAATACTTGTCATTTCTTCCTTTAATGAGACCTTGATGATGAGGTATTCTTTAACAAAGGGTTGATGTGGAAACCCTCCTTCTATATCAATAGGTCTTCTTCTTCTTAAATGATTCCCCTTGACAAGAAAAACCCTTCTTTTTGTCCTTCCAACCCCCTTCTCTATATCTCCTTAGCTTTGATCCCATGTTGGAAAATGTAATATGGCAACTATTAATTCAAATTTTCCTTAACATTAATATTTGCTTGTGAACTTTACTTATCTTCTTGTCTTTTTCTTTATTATATCTTTTTCATCAAACAAATATCAAGAGCAGAATAATAAAAACAATGGACACAAAAATTAGTCTCTAACCCAAGGCAAAACCTTTCCAAGGGGAAAACCCAGAAAATCTCTTCTCTTCTTATAGATTCTACTTAAAAAGATAAGACCAAAAAACCTAGACCAATTCCTCCTCCTAACACTAAGTCAACCCTCCAAAGAGACCTTCTAATTAAGTCAAAGTTGAACAAATTCTACCACAGACAAACCCTTCCAGAACTGCACCAAACTCAGAATTTCAGCCCTCCTGTAACAAAATTGCGGACCAATTATGTTGATGGCGTTAGACCCACCAACATTCATGGGATCTCCTCAATATGAAGTCCCAATTAGACCTCACACTGTTTGGTGTAGGAGTCCCATTTGGTTTAAAGGCTCGGTTGTCGGTTATCTTAAAGATATGCCTCGGCTCTAATTGTCAACAAGAGAGAGGGATGAAATGGTGCCTTCAAAAAGCAAGAAGGTTAGCCTAGTGAGTGTTCAACTGTAAATGTGTCAAATTTTTTCTATTGTGGAGAGGGGAAGAAAGTGAGCCTATAAGAGAGAGGTATTAGTACCACCCAATAAGAGACACACATGAACTGGAAGGATCCATCTAACATCTAGCGGAATAGTCCATAAAGGATGCGACAATCCTTACAACCAACAAATGAAAAATATATGTCTAATATCCTATGGAGAAGTCCACAATGATGGGACTATAGTATACCTAGGGGGGATAATATGGGGTACAAAGGGAGGTACCCAAGGGAATAATGTAATAATGGGATGGGCTGTAGTAATAAATAAGGTGGTTAACCCGTATCATGTAAGGGACCATAAGTAGTTAGCAATAATGTAATAAGCCCATGGTATTAGATAGATGGTATTGAGGGAACCATGGTAATGACCCCATGGTATTGTATGTATGAGGCCTATATAGAGGCTATAGACTCCTCATTGAGAGATGTCAAGGATTATTGTATGAACAAACATATGGCTTGTGGAGTGCTCTCCTTCCTTAAGGAGTGAATGTATGGTGTTGCCCTACCTTAAGGGTTTGATCAATAAAGAAACATTTCTATCTATATTCATATCTTGGTTTTTCTTGGATATATTTCTATTATCTTATATTTTTGGATCAGATCTATAACAAGTAGTATCAGAGCACTTTCTTGGGCAAAGTGAAGAATATTTTTTTGTTATTTTTGTAGGAATTTTTTGGGGCAGGGAGTTTGCAGATCAGATATGTATAATTTGGGGCAAAATCTCCAAAATATAATTGCATATATGGGTTTTTGGTGAAAAAATACTCATTTAAAAAAAAAAAATCGGCCGAATTGGAATCCGGATGAGGGAGATATTGTTGATTTAAAAATCAGTTAGGTGACAGACATTTTTCAGGGCGACAAGTTTGTGGAGAAGATCTATACGTTCTGGTGCAAAATCTGTAGAATCTAATTGCAGATCTAGATTATTTGTGAAAAAATACCCAAGTTCAAAAAAAAAAATCAGTCGAATCGGAGTCCGGATGAGGGAGATATCGCTAATTTAAAATCAGCTCTTTTTTCAGAATTTTTTTGTGACAGCGGGACAGTTGCAACATGGATCTGAAATTCCAATGCCTAGATAGGGATTTCTACTACATGGGAAGATGCAGAATGGTTGTTCCATTTCCAAAAACAGGTCATAATAGGGATTCTGAGCAACATTGATGGAATTGTGGCCATTTCAAATTTTCGCCAAGTAAGTGATTTGTTTTACAAACCTTCTTCATGGCTTATAACAGTAAGTTTTTTAAAGGACAATATGATTGTACTTCTATTGAAAATTTTACAGCATATCATAAGTTGGAACATCTAGAGCATTGGAAGGACCAAATAGGGTCTTATTTTAGAAATGAGGCCACTATGTGGTGGCAATCACTTGACAGTGAGTTTCTGAGGTTATGTAGCGCTGATGTAATAGAAGAACTACTTTTGGATGAATGGTCTCATACTAGAAAGGAGAAAACCACAAAACCTAGCAAAGATTTTATTTGTACAGGAAAGAAGGAAACCAAGAAAGCTAAAGGGTTATTCTCTGCTAGTATCTCCTTATTGCAGGTTCATAGACTGATTCAGAAGGAGAAGATCATTGTGTTTATAAATCCTAGTTGCAAGCAAAATCTCATAAATGTCAATTTGGCAAAAAAATTGCAAATGCCAGCAAAACACATTGAAAACACAGATGCTAATGATGAGGATGTGCAAGTTTATAAAGATTTGAAGCTTTCGATGGATAAGTATGTGTTGCATTGTGATTTTTATACTTCAGATATGGATAACATGGATGTTGTTTTAGGATATCCTTGGATGGAATTTGTGGGTACTATCAATATTAATGTGCAGAAGAAATTCCTGAAGCTCTGGTATAAAAAGAAGAAAATTACATTGCAGGATATTTCCATTAAGACCCAAGCAGAGACTATAGAGGCAGAAGCACAAAGCGCTAATGACACTTACACATCAGATGATGAGCCTTTGATGATCGACAATCAAACACAAATAGAGGTTGAAGTAGAAAAGGGTACAGGTACTAATAGATCAGATGAGGACTCAGTGGTTGAAGTAATATGGGAAGATAAGAAACAACAGTAGGCACCACAACATGTACCAGATGCCACTCAGGCTCCATTAGGTGGTGAATAAAATAAAGATACATTGTTGGTTAAAGCTTCAGCATATCACCACCCACATCACCCCACAAGAAAACAACCAACAAGATGGCAACGAATTAGCCATAAGGACAACAAACCCCACACGATAGATAGAGAGAAGCGACGATCCACCTACTACACATCAACACAAAAGAGCTGCCACGGTCAACTTCCATCTCAAGCGAGCAAGGCACTAGCTCGATCGAGGGTTCACCTTTCTTTGGGATGGCTAGATGCACGTGCATGGTACCAGTGGATGACTCTTTTGAGTAGATCTTATTATTTGTGTTCTGACCATGTTTCAGGGATGAAACATGTTAAGGGAGGTGGAATGTAGTATACTTAGCGGGGATAATATGGGGTACAAAGGGAGTTTTTTCTCCACGAAAAAAAAAAATAAATAAATAAAAAAAAAAAATAAAATAAAATAAAATAAAATAAAAAAATAAATAAATAAATAAATTAAAAAAATAAATAAATCGGACTTTCTATATATATTAGAGAGTCTCATAGCATATGCATTGCATTACAAATCAACTCCCAATCTCCTTCTAGTGAGGGAGAAAAGCAGTCACGGCTTCCTTGGGTACCCATACGCATCCCTAAGGCTGCCAAAGCAAAAAAACTTCTTCTCAAAAAGAGGGCACTTCCAATCTTTCAAATCTCCCGGCATATCACCGAAACAGAGATAAGAGAAAAGACAGAAGCATGCCTTCATCATATGTTGAAACAACAGACATATCAAAATGTATATTCCTGTAGAGACCGGCAGCAGGCACTATTCCGATCTCAAAGTTACTTGAAAAAACAACACAGAAAATGTTTTTTGTGAAAACTGTGTCAACAAGCCTCCTCATATGAGGAAAACAACCCTCAGAAAAGTAAACATAAATGAGATAGTCCATAGTTTTGGTAGAGAGACATAACAGATTATATGTAGTTCGAAATAAAACTAAAATAACAGCAGCAGCATGATATTAAGTAGAACATCAAAGCAGAACAATGTCATCCGAAGATTGGCTAGTCAATAGGATTGATCACCCCCTTGTCCATCTCTGTTACTGACCAGGTCCCCAAATCTTGTTGTACACCTGTTTTAGATAAGTTATATGCCTCCTGGTTTCTTTCCCTGTAGATGTGGCAAACAGTGATTTCATTAAAAAAGCTTTTGATATGCAAAATCTCATTAAGAAAAGGAAGCAAAATATAATTTCTGCAATGTTGAGTCCTGTTGAACCAATTCACAACATTCTTTGAGTCACCAAAAATCTGAACCTGTCTCAACTGTTTCAAGGAAAGCCAGCAAATAAGGTGATGTAAAGCCTTGAGCTCGGCAAAATTATTAGTCCCTTGCCCAAGGCCAATTGAGGCACGAAAAGATTTTTCAGGAGTAATATGAATGACCAAACCTGCTCCGCACCGTCCATTTAAGTCTGCAGCCCCATCAAAGTAGGCCCACGGAACAGATTCCCTAATAAATTCAGTCTAAATAGAGCAGTGGATGGAATGTCCAGATGAGGATGGGATGCTGTCGTATATTGCTGCCCCTTCCACAGCCAGTTTTCCAATAGGGAATAATGTAATAATGGGATGGGCCATAGTAATAAATAAGGTGGTTAACCCGTATCATGTAAGGGACCACAAGTAGTTAGCAATAATGTAATAAGCCCATGGTATTAGATAGATGGTATTGAGGGAACCATGGTAATGACCCATGGTGTTGTATGTATGAGGCCTATCTAGAGGCTAGAGACTCCCCATTGAGAGATGTCAAGGATTATTGTATGAACAAGCATATGGCTTGTGGAGTGCTCTCCTTCCTTACGGAGTGAATGTATGGTGTTGCCCTACCTTAAGGGTTTGATCAATAAAGAAACATTTCTATCTATATTCATATCTTGTTATTTCTTGGATATATTTCTATTATCTTATATTTTTGGATGTGATCTATAACAGGGACAACAATAACAACCATTATAGCACATTCTCAATAAGATAAGTACTAAAACAACTGAAATAGTTCAACTATCTTACCACATGTGAAAGCAAACATAAAGTACAAACATCTGCAGAATAGTCTTAGAAACATCCATTGTCCATGCATGAAGAATGTGTTGGTCTTGAAGGCTTATGCTTTAAGTAAAGGTTCCAAGACACATGTTTACAATGAACATCACTAGCTTGAGTAGTGGAGCATTGGAGCCAGCCCTTGCTCCCCAAAACAACTAGATTATCTCTCTAATACTTTGCAGGAGGATCCAAGGTGAACATCCCTTTACTCATACAATAAGGGAGTATATATAACCAAGGGGTGATGCTTCCGCTTCCTTGTGACTCTTTGACTACCGTCATGATTGTTTGACTTCCTATGACTTTTCAAATTTACATGACTCTTTGTATTCCACCCATGTCCATTGCACTTTCAATTTACAAGACATTTTTGAAACATATGTTACATCGTTAGCCACAAGGTGTCATGACAGGACATGACATGGCACTGCTGACATGGAATGCATGATGATGTGGAAATTTCAAGCCATTACTACTGCTAAGTGTTGAGTGTCTGCTTCTTCTCTTCACCTCTCTATGACTTGGTGATAAGGAATCGTCAATGATCTCAAATTTTGAGTTGCGATCGAAAACTGATGTCCCTTTTGCTTTTCTTCATTAATCAACTTGTGTATTCAACAACAAGACTACTTCATCTCCTTCTTCATTATATTGCTATGGTATGGTAGCATACTTGCATCTGCAATTTAGTCATTACGAGACAACATCAGTCTGAAAACCCCCTAGTCTAAGGTATACCATTTTGATCCATTAACTGAGCCAGAACTAGGTGACAGGCCAGGAGAGAGTGCTCAGTGACTACGCAACTATGTAGTTCAATTATCCAAGGGTGAGGCTTGAGCCCTAAGACAGTGTATTGCGCAGTCTAGGCATGATTGAGGGAAAAAATTGCGCAGTTCTGAGAGCCAGTGGGACAGGCTGACAGAATGGGCACTGAAAGGAAATATTACGTAGTTCTGGGAGAAAAGGGAGGCTAGGATGTTGTGCAAATACGCAGTTTAGAGACTCAAGGAATGAGCTTGAGGCTTTTGATTGTGCAATGAAGGCCAGGTATGAGGAAGGATTACATAATTCTGAAGGTCAAGGTCAGACCTTGAGCACATAAAATGTACAGTGCAATAGTCCTGGGAGGGAGGAATTTCACATTATGCAGTGCCAAGGAGAAAGGTCATAGCTAGAGGACTGCAACTGCACAGTGTACAGTTCAAGGAGGTTGGGTGAAGCCAACTTGCTTAGTCGGGAAGCCTTCTCAGAAATAGATAAGTGTAAGACCCACTAAAATAATGTGAACAATGATAAGACTTCGACTGCAATCTCACACTTAGAATACTTGATGACACGACAACAAAGATCACCTATGACACATGAACAATGAATTTCCCTCCATGTGACAACTTTATGACCAATTAGGACAAGTGTGACACTTAAGATAGACTTTGGGACGATCGTGACGACACTTGTGCGACCATGCTTAAAACTTTTTGAATGAGTGTGACCATTGTTTACATAGTTAGAACAACTTATATATACAAATATAGACCCTTGAAACCATCAGAACAAGCTTCTACACATTGTGCGATAGCTAATCATGCCAAAAGATGACAGTTTACCTAACTTGCAAAGGGAGAAAAATACTTCATGAAGGTTAATGAAATAAGCTTTAGTGTTTATGAAAACAATGTACAATACCAAGGAAGGCTCTGCAATTGAGTGTACGCCAAAATTTTGGAGGGCGTTGTAGCAGCTACAATACTTGGCGACACCCTAGTAGAATTCCAGCTTCTCTTCCTCAATTAATTTCTTTTGTGCACGGCCTTGGTTATTCAAGGAGTATTAATTCATCGTGCATATTACTTTGGTCTTCCCACTTACCCCATGAATAGACACGATCCCCTTTATGCCTTCTCGATTGAACACAACATAAGATTCAACGATATCACAATATTTCAAGCTGGGAAGGGTAGTGTAGCTCGCGAGCTTAATATTTTCATAGTATAATTTTTCATCTCTGGTGTTGCTCTGCTGCCAGGAAGCATGGACAATACGCTGACGGAGTCACGTAGGAACATAAACATTGCTCCCCTGCCAACGAGCCTGGACAGTACCCCAGTGGAGGTTCTTGCTTCACCTTTTTGCGTAGGAAGCCTTTCTCTTATTTTGCCTTTATTTATTTATTTTGAAGAGGATTGTGCATCGACACTTATTCATTTTCTGCTAAAGAGGGATCTCGAATTATTGAGAGCAAGAGTAGTTGTTCCTTCAGAGAAGCATATAGAGACATCCGATTTAGGTTTGATCGTTTAAAATTTTCCCCTTCTCCTCTTCTACTGATTGGATAAGCATGAAAGCACTGAAACACAAAACTGATCGTAGAAATAAGGTTTCCTAAATAGACATAGGTTCATGGTTGGATCAAAGCTCTCCTTACAGACAGATCATATTTTTCATTGGAACTTCATCGACTAAAATATATAACCAACAAAAGGAAGATCGACAGGAGGTTAGCCAAATGTTGAAGTGTCAGAAGACTCTTTAGAGTTCGGCCACACACCTACTAAGAAGACACAACATGTTCATGCACAACACTTATTCACATGACGAAAACAAAGAAAAATTCAAACAAACAAGAAAGAAAAGACTATTACACAGTGTAGGGCACAACCCCAAATGATCATTGAAAATAATGTTTTAAGTCTTGGCCATTGACAGGGAGAGAGCCAATCTTTTCAACAAGTCATTGAATATGATAAATGTATTGGCTAATATTCCGTGGACATTGAATGGATCAATCCATAGGGATTGAAACTTAGTGTGTTTGCCTTATTCCTCGTTGGATTTATCCCACTTCAAGACTAAGTCACCCACACTGAAGTTTTTCTTCCCTGCATACTTCTTGTCGAATCACCTCTTCATATAGTTATGCTGAAGTGAAAATATTTCTTTTGCTTTCAACCTTTCTTTATGTAATTTGTGAAGGGTGTCCATCCTATGCTGCACTAATAAGCATGACTTGCCTTGGGATTCTTGTGAAAGATGGAGAGCACGAAAGTAGATGTTGGGCAGGAGGATGGCTTCTTTTCCTTATACCAGGAATTAAGGGGAGGTGTTTAGAGAGTGCTTTGGTGTGACTCGGTCAGCCCATCAAGCATTTACCAAAGCAAAGTGCTAGTTTCACTGCTCAAAGAATATGGTCTTTTTGTAGATACAAATGACATTATTATTTTTGGATTCAACAATACCATTCCCCTGTGGATAATAATTAGCTGAATGTTTCAATATTTTCTAATGCAAAATCGTAAAGTATTAGTGATGAAAAGTATGTTTCATTGTCAGAAACAAGTGAAGTAGGAATATCGAACCTGGATATGATGTTATGCTAAAGGAAATTTATGAATTCATGATCATTCACCTGTTTGAGCAGAACTGCTTCTGTCCACTGCGTGAAATAATCTGTGGTAGTGGGAATATAACGATGTTTCTTTGATGAATGCGTAAATATTTCTCCAATAATATCCAAGCCCCACTGTTGAAAAGGTTCTTCAAACTCAATAGGCTGTAAGGGGTAGCTGAATTCTTGTTTCTGTCGGCACACCTCTAACATACCAGACACTTGCGGACGTAAGCATGAGCATCCTTGAATAATGTGCTATTGTGTTACCTGCAAAATTTTCCCCTACTAGTCTGTCATGGAGATCACATAATACTTTCTTTGAATTATATGCTTCCAAACACTTAAGCAGTAATTCATTATGGCAATTTCTGAGAAGCACCCCAAGCACTAGCTAGTAATATAATGCTTTGAGTCTGAGTGTCCTCTTTTGGCATGCGGATAGATGGGAGGGCATGGTGTTGTGCTCAAGGTATTGGCGCACATCTGTGTACCAAGAGTTTATGACAGTAATGGGGGAGGCTTAGTCAACGTTGTACATTTTGATTTTTTGCTCCCATCCTGAGATATCTTCTTCTTCCTCTGCATCCATTTCTTATGATACTATCGACATAGACCATGACCCTTGATTGTGTGAACTGGTTTGAATTCTAAGTCATATTCTTGTAGACCAGTCATCTAGTTCGCTCTTCCTTCACCCAAATCTTGTTGGAAAAACAAAGTGCTTCACCACCTTGTATACGACATAAGCCTTCTTGTCAATGGTGGGATAATTGCGTTCAGGTCCTTGAAGACTAGCGCTCATAAGATATATGGGCCACTCATTATTCTGATCATCCTTTTACGTGAGCACAACGACAAGAGAAGTGTCATAAGTAAAGGTGTATAGCAAAAAATATTTGCTGAAGTCTGGGTTGTATAATGCAGGTGCTTATGTGATAGCTTGTTTGATACAAGGAAACACATCATTTTCCTTTTTTTCCCATCTGTATACTACATCCTTATTTATCATATCCTGTATTGGTTTAATAATCTAAGCATAAATTGAAATGAACTTACGAAGGAAATTGCTTTTCCCTAGAAAGAATTGCATAGATTTTTTGTTCACTGGGAAGGGAATCTGTGTAATTGCTTTGACCCTCTCCAGGTCTAAGTTAATCCCACTCTTAGCGATCATGTGGACCAAGAGGTTACCCTCAAACACTACAAATATACTTTTCTTGGGATTAAGAGATATCCCGTACTTGCGACATTGCTCGAAATTTTTCTTCAAGTGGCATATGTGATCGGATCTCTGTTTGGAAAACATTGTAACATCATCAAGATAGACCACTACGCTCTTTCCAATCAATCCCTAGAATGTGATGTCCATTTCACATTGGACATTAATCAACCCAAATGACATTCACTTAAATGCAAACGTGCCCCACTTTATGCAGAAAGTCATTTTAAGTCTGTCAAGCTTTGAGACTAGAACCTGGTTGTATCCTGAATATCCATCCAATAGAGAAAACATTTCTGACCTTGATGATGTTTGTAGTATCTGATCCATAGACGGAACGGGATACTTATCTTTGTCTGAGGCGCTATTTAGATTTCAGAAATCAACACATAAGCGGATTTCCCTGAATTTCTTTCTTACTAGGACCAAGTTTAGTACCCAGGTGGAGTGTCACAATTTATATATGATCTGAGCATCCAACAATTTCCTTAACTCTTTAGTGAATGAGGAGATCAAGTGTGAGATGCACCTTACATAAATTTGGTTGAACTAGCTTGGCCCCTTCTTTCATCAGAATCACATGCTGGATACTTCATGTTTCATAAGTTTTAAGTTCATCATACGTCCATGTCAATACATGTCGGTACTACTTGAACAAGTGGATAAAGGCTCGCCTCTCCTATGGCGACAACAAGTACCAAGATTAACAAACTTCAGATCCTTTCATGTTCCCAAATTGATCTGCTTGTGCGACCTTGTGGAACTATGGGTTTTAGCATTAACATGTCCCTGGAAACGGTTTTGCAGGTCATACAACTTTTCCAATGATACCACACCTTTCGGCATGATATTTTCTTTGCTTGAGCTAGCTACATTTTGCAACGTTCTTTCACGCTCGTATTCATTGATCGTTGCGTCCTTGAAAACATCAACATTTTCCATGAAGTGCAATATCTGTTGTTCATAATTGAAAACATGTAAATTAGTGATATTATCAAGGAGAAATGGATTATAAAGAATTTCTACCAAAAAAAAAAAAATCCTTTAACGGTGACAACCTAGCAGCAACATTTGCCAATGCATCTACAACTGCGTTACACATTCTAGGAACAACAATAATATTAAAGTTTGGAATTGTGAAATCAAATGCCATACCTCTTGTTGATAGCTTTTAAGATGAGGTGACACACATTGTATGGTATCACATACTTGTCGCATAACAATTTATGTGTCACCTACTGCTTTTAGGATCACAACGTTGAGGTAAATTTCTCTATCCAAGCCCAAGATGAGTGCCTCGTATCTGCAGTGTTATTTGTGCACTCAAATTCAAGGCGACTAGAGATCATATTTTTTCTCTGTAGTGGGTCTATTAAAATGAAACCGACTCCATAGCCCTCCTACGTTTTGGAACCATCAAAATACAAAGTCCACATGTCATATGTACAATGACTATACACTACATTAGTACTACTAATTTTACAAATTTCATTTTTACCAATTGGACTAGGAAGGAGCTCCAACTGTGTATCTGGTGGGATTAGGGATGGCTGTGCAAGGTAACACCCCAATTTAGTTTCTAGGAAGAAATTTCCAAATATAAGTTCTGCAAAATCCACTGGTTCATTATGTCCATTCAAGGGAGTAATAGTATGTTTCATGTATCTCTTTGAATTCACGTAGATCTAATTGTTTCTGCTCTTGTGCGGAAGACATAAATGTGACCAATCTGTAGAAAAGTACCCTTGTAGCTTGTTGGACCAGTCTCTGCTCAACAATACTCCACATGCTTATTGAATGTCCACAATCATTATGTTGATACATTGGTGGACTCGCTCACCGGATGATAAAAAAATAATCACATCTTTGAGTTCACTAACTACGTGGACAAGAGTCTTTTCCAGTTGAATGATTTGTGCATCTGTTTTGTCCCATTTTGTGTTGATTTACTTAGCGACAAATAATGGCATTATGTTTACCGATGCACCAGAATCAACCAAGTGATTGTGTACATTGAAATTGAAGATTTTAAAAGTTAATAGAAATGGAGGGGAGAGTGTATTTTCATCCATTGTTAAAGCATTAAGTATAGATTTGAGGGAACCAAAGGACGTACCAAATCCCTTATCTGAAGAAGCATCATTACTTGTGGTGGATTGCCCATGTGAATGTAAGAGGATGTCCCATTGGCTCGTGATCTTTGTTAGTTCGAACATTGAGATATTCATGCGAGCCTTCTTCATGTCTTCAATTATACTGTAATCCAGAGTGGGACAAGTTGCCGAAGTGCCTGGGGGTGTGACTTGGTTTGTGACTTCTAGAATGATGGTCTTACTCTTACTACTTACAGAATCACTTTTCATTGTAGTTACCTTCCTGAACTTGCTCTGAGTATTTTGTGCTGAGATGATGGGTGGTGTTGAGCCCTGAAACTACATCTCTCCTACACATTTTCCTAGACTTTTTCCCCTCACTAGTACCTCATAAGCTATCAAAGATCATTGCATATTGATTCTAAAAGAGCATTTAAGTGGTTTTCTAACTATGTTTTTATGTTTGCTATTTGAATTATATTTTGCTCATTAGCTGCAGAATGCAGCCACTTTCCGCAATTGTTTTTGTTAAACTCTAGGTTGCAGGTGTCATCAAGCAAAACAGGGCATGTGGGCAGTTCAGGAATGATCTGAACATGGATCAGGTCCTATTGGTTTAGCCAGATTCATTAAGGAAAGTTGTGGTCAACGGTGGTCAAACGAAGGAGTCCTACGACAACAAGTCTATGTTTTTCAACACGTGAAGGGTCTAAGGCCGTTCCTAGATCCCTGGGGTCATTTTGACAACTATAGAGTGCCTCCACGACGCAGATCCAATAGCCATCTTTTGATAGATTGAATGATCTCGGCAACCATCATGCTAAACTCATGGACGCTGTCTTTTTATGTGTCCTCAGTTGAAGATGTTTCATAGGAAAAAAGTTATGAAAATTTTCTTATAAATAATGTGTTTGCACACGCATAGAACTAGTTAGTTTTCGATGTCGTTTTGCTGTTAGTTATTGTACTGTGTCGTGAACTGGTCCTGCTGTTGTAACGAGAGGAGTCTTCCTCTATTTCGCAATATAACAAGACTCTGTTTTACATGACTGTGTGAGCGTAATTTCAGATTGATAGCGTGTTGACCAAGGCTGTGCAGAGGGCCCCTGCACGCTGAGGTTTTGTTTTCCTTATTTCTGTAAAGTTTTTATGTGTCGTTTCCTTATTTCCATTGCACATATTTCATAGCTATCCACCTGTGTATATTTTATTTGTTATGGTATTAACATTTCATTCCTATACATGATTTTTCAAGTTTTGTATATTGTTGCTAACACTGATCAGTGTGTGTGTGTTTCAAGATAGAGTAGGCCCAAGCATTTTCATACAATTTTTACAATAACTAGTGATATGAGATTAGCCTTTCTACTGACTTTTCTTTTCTTAGATTTTCAATTTCTGTTATGCTTTGATTTTAGTTTTATTCATTTTCTTTGTTAGTTATTTTAAATATCAAATCCCTCATATCATTGACATTATCTCCAGAGCCATAGCTTAGACTACTTGGCGAGCTATCAGACTATGAATGATGTGATTTGATTTTAGCTTTATTTTCCTGCAATTAGATATCAAATTCCTCATATCATTGACATTATCTCCAGAGCCATGGCTTAGACTACTTGGCGAGCTATCGAACTATGATTGATGTGATTTGATTTTAGCTTTATTTTTCTTCAATTAGATATCAAATTCCTCATATCATTGACGTTATCTCCAGAGCCATTGCTTAGACTACTTGGCGAGCTATCGAACTATGAATGAAGTGAATTGATTTTACTATTATTAGTTTGCAGTTTTTGATTTGTTGAGAGCAGTAGCTTAACTTATTTTTCTTTCTGTATTTAGATAAGCAGCAAAGATAATGATTTCATGATCAGTAGTTCATTATTTGTTTGATTTGAATAGCAGCACATTTTCATTCTTGTTCAAGTATTAATTTCATCACTAGTATGTTTTAAGACCTTATGAAGTGTTAAGTCCTGGAAATCATTATAGAGGACATAATTGCCTTAAAATCTATACCCAAACTTGCCTTCTAAAGTATTCTTAAAACTTAGGAATAGGATTATCATTTGCACTAGGAGACAAACCAAGACAAAACCCCCGAAAACAAGATAAAATTGATAAAAAGTAAGAAAGAGGCTATCTTGCACATATAGTGCACCACACTTCATCAGTTTACGAATCCCGGATTGATAATTAATGTAGCAATTTAGGACACACTAAATTGACTAAACATTTTGGCACCAATGTCGAGGAAGTGTAACTAGGTAGCCAATCTCTTAAAAAAAAAAAGGGGAAAAATTGATAACTTCTTGAAGTATGCTCTCCTCTTGCACCTAGCGTGATCTGGAGGATCAAAAAAGAGAGTTGTTAGTTCAATAATTTCTTGATTATGCTCTCTTCTTGCACCTAGTGTGACCTGGAAGATCAGAAAGAGAATTATTAGCTCGACTTAAAAAATAAAAAATAAAAAAATGACATGCATAGAGCAAGAGATTCTAGGGGAAGGTTTATAGCTAGGGCCAA